>LPNX010675035.1:153811-224175 GCA_001517045.1 Pseudotsuga menziesii
ACCCCAGTTTCGACCCCAATTGCATTAAATTATAAATGATGTAAATAACGTTAATAAATCATGGTGTGGAGCTCAAGGAAAAGGCCGTGCCATGGATTTAGTGTTCTACATCTCGGCAATTAAAATTGATGACGATGGTTATCGCTAGTTGATGGCACAATATAATTTCTACATCATCTAAATATGCAATTAATAAAATACCCAGAACTAGCTATGCCAATGCAACATTAAAGAGATGGGGGCATGATTTACTAAGGATAAAGGAGGGGATGTTTAACCTTGAGCCAATGGGAGAAGCCAAGTGTCAAAAGAAGAACCCACATTTTTGTCTTACTCACCTTTTCTTGTCTTATTCACCAACCAATTAAATTCTCCAGGAATTAGTTGGGGGAAGCTATTGCCTTGGGGCTTGGGGAGTATGGGAAAGCGTTAGTTCTGGCAGGGTTGTCAGCCTTGACCACACACTTGCCCAAGGGGAAGGTTTTTGCCTATTTTTCCCTCAAGTGGAATAGGGCAGTGATATGCCACTCATGCCCAGGATATTTTCCTTCATGCACTCATGCACAGGAAGGCATTTTTCTTCTTCATGCACTCACGTGGCTGAGCTTCCTCATGTTTTTGGTTTGTTGTGTGTTTTCCCTCACATGGGCAGTCATTTTCTTCAATTTCCCTAAGCCAAGAATTTGTTTTTGATAATGATCAGTGGGTGGGTTTCCTTCCCCATGATTTGGCTGCATTTCCCCATTATTCTCCAAGATGGAAATTGTTTTTGGTAATGCACATCGAGTAGGACAAGAGACCCATGATTTCTTGGGTGTTGCTGAGTCCATTTTGGCCACTTTAGGGACAAGATTTCCCTGGGAATAAAAATGTTGTTAGGGGGCTATTTTCACCCATCTTGGAAATTCGTTTTGTTGCCAAAACTGTTTTGGTTCATACCTAGAACTTGCATTTTGTTGTGTAGTGCATCCATGTGTTGGCTTGGCTGAGTAAGTCCAAGAATCCATCTGTCAGTGGGATGACTGTGTTTGGATGTGGTTATTGGATTGACAATAGTTGTTTGGCCTTGCTATGTGTAAGTCTGTGTCCCCTAGTTCCATGTGGAAATCATGCCCAGCTCGGGGGTGGAAATGATGCTGAGAGAATAAGGAGCACACTGGCCTATGGTTGGGTGGAACGTTGCATCGACATAGCTAGTTGTGGGGAAGCTCCATCTCAAGATAAGTATTCTTGTATTTAACTCTGCAATTGTGTTTTCTTCGTAAATTATCGTGAACATGTTAAATGCTTGAACAAGATGAGCGTTGCTTGTTCTATGAGTATGAACAACATGTATGTGAATGCTTGAATGTGTATGCTTCCTCCATAGATTGCATGTTTTATTCATATATGTATGCTTTTAAGTTTCATCCATTTTATATCATGTTAATGGGGCTAGTTTTCCCTTATTGATAGCAGCATTAGTCGCGTCCTCTCTATGGTAGAAGGGTGGGGACGTGACAATATATGTATTATGTTAAATTTTGGCAATCATACATTTAATTTATGTAGTTAGTTGATAAGTATATTATGAAAAATGAATTTGGTAAGTTGTTTGAGTACCCTATGACCCCAAAGGAAAAGTGTGGTCATTGGGTATGTGACACAAGTAATCACTCTAAGAATTGGAATTCCTAAGGGAACTATAGAGAAGTGAAGAGAAATTCCTTCCTTGTGTTGTGTGGAGAAGTAGAAAAGAGTTCCATGGCTGGGATGGCTAAGTGAGATCCTTGTAAATGCTCAGATATGGGTAGTTTGGCTAAGCATGAGAGAAAACTGGTTGCGGGTTCTTAGAGAGAAACATGTAGGTGTTTCCTTCACCTTGTTTTCCTCATAGCCCAACTTGGGGTTGGTATCTATAGTTGATACCTATGATTGGGTGGAAAATTGCTCATACACAACCAATTACTTATATCTTCTTTGTTAAAGATAAGTATTCTCTTTGTATATGAATGTGGAATGATTTTATTTTATTCCTTCAATGAATACACATGTTTATACATGATGTATGTGTGGATATAGTTTTAAATTATGTTGCTTTTTACATTCATGAATATACTCATGCATTTCATATTTATGAATTCATATTGTGTCCCATGGGGTAAAATTTAGAAACCAATAATTTGTTTACCCTATCCTTTAGTTAGATATATGGATGGAGATGTCATAAACAAGGAATGGAAGTAAAAGCAGAAGCAAAATATTGAGCAAAGACAAAAGGCATTAAAAATTCATCCATATACAAATCCACAAAGGAGTTTTCAGCCAAGTAATCCCACACAAAGTAGAAATAAACAAGTTGAATTGGTGAGGAAGAGGCCAGTAGAACCCATGAAATGTTGGGGATGTGGAGAAGATCACTTGCAAAGGAATTTTCCCCATAGGTAAGAGGACAATGGGGTTTTCCACAACATCTAAGATGCTACTACAGTTTATTACATTGCAAGGACTATTCTTGGAATTCATGCAACTTTGAAAGATCAACAAGTAAACCACCAAGAATAAGTGGAGGAAGTTGAAGGTAATATTGTTAAGAAATATATTTCTATTTTGATTGATCCAAAATTTGGTCACAACTATGTTGCATGTATAGTTATTGAATCATTTTCTTAAAACATTCAAGAATAAGAAATAACTGTTAGTGAAATTGGCCACGAGAATAAAAAGAAAAGTAACTAAGATGGTGTAGGAATGTCCATTGGAAATTAATGGATTGTTTACATGGGAAAACTTAAACGTTTTTCCATTTATATCATATTATGTTTTGATTGGTATGGATTGGTTTGAAGAAAATAAGGTAAAATTAGAATGCTTCAACAAATTTTTTGACTTTATAGATGAGGATGAAAATTCAAGAACAATAAAGGGCATTCCAAAGGCTATTCCATAAGATTTTTTTTTATTTTATAGATGAAGAAGAGTTTCAAAAAGAGATGGCAATTGTATGTAGTTCATGTTTTGGGTTTGGCATAAAGTAAGGGACCACATTTGTAAGACTACCCTATATTGCAAGAATTTAGAGATGTGTTTATGGATGAGATACCTAGTCTACCTCCTAAGAGGGATATCAACTTTTTCAGTGACCTCGTGTAGAGAGTTGCACCTGTATTCAAATATAATGATATAATGATTACTCCTAAACTAATGTAGTTGAATATGCAATCACAAGAATTATTGGAAAAATGACACACCAAACCATGTGTGTTATTTTGGGAAGCACTTATTTTGTTTGTGAAGAAAAAAGACGAGACTCTCAAATTGCGTATAGAATACAGAAATTTGAACAAAGTTATAGTGAAGAACAAATATTAATTTCCTTGAATTGATGACATGTTTGGTCAAGTAAGAGGTACAAAGGTGTTCTCAAATGTTGGCTTGATATCAACTTATCATCAGGTCATAATCAAAGAGGAATATATACACAAGACAAATTTCATGACAAGGTATGGTCATTATGAGTTGCAGTAATTACTACCATTTGGTCTTACCAATGTACCAACCACATCCATGTGCCTTGATGACATACTTATATACTCAAAATTTGAAGAAGAACATGAGGAACTTCTTAGAATGGTTTTGCAAATTTCAAGAGAGCATTAATTATATGCAAAGTTCAACAAGTGTGACTTTTATCAAAAGTGGATCCATTACTTGGGGCACATTACCTTAGAAGACGTAATAGTTTCTTGTCCATAAAAAATTGAGGCCATAATGAGGTGTCTTATTCCTAAAAATGTTACTGATGTGAGATTCTTTATGGCTATTGTAGGCTATTATACAAGATTCATTAAAGTATTATCCAAAATAGGACATCCAATAAATTCATTGAAAAAGAAAGGGGCAAAGTTTGCATGTCAAAAAATGTGAGAAGAGTTTTCAATAGTTATAAAATATTCTTGTTAATGCTCCAATTTTCAAAATAACAAACCTAAACATAGAATTGGTAGTGTTCATAGATACATGTGGAGAAGAACTTGGTGGAGTTCTTATGCAAGACAATCATGTGGTATGCTATCAACCCAAGGAGCTCAAAGAACATGAAATGAACTGTGTTACACATGATATCGAACTTGTTGATATAATACATGCATTGAATATGTGGTGGCATTACTTGATATGTATCAAATTTGTGCTCATGACTGATCATAATGGGCCAAAACATTTGTTTGATCAGCCATACTTCAATGCAATACAAGTTAGGAGGTTTACCTTCTTGAGTGAATATAATTTTGAGATAAAGAACATAAAAGGGAAACAAAATAAGGTAGTATATGGACTGAGCATAAGAATGCAAGTTATACATATGCAAACTATTAGCACTAGTGAATCTTATTTGGAACTTAGGGTGAAGGAATCTCTTATGGGCGATGAACATTTTGACTAAGTGAAAAATGGTTTGCAACAAGAGAAAATTGACCATAAGTATGCAAGTTATCAAATACTTGAATATGGATTGTTGGTTTACAAAGACATGTTGTAAATTCCTAACTCAATAGAGTTAAAAGTACTCATAGTAGAAGAAATGGACAAGAAACCATATTTAGGCATCTAGGTTACCAAAATATTATTTCTATAGCAAGGAAACAATAATTTTGGCTTGGAATGAAAATAGATGATACATACTATATTGCAAGGTGCCTTTAATTCCAATAGGTAATAGTTAAAGATAAACATCCAAGTGGTTTGTTGCAAGCTTTGTCATTTTCAAAGTGGAAGTGGGAAATGATCACTAAGGATTTTATCACCTAGTTTTCCAAAACAATTAAGCAACATGATGCCATTATGGTTGTAGTTGATAAATTGAATAAGGTTGGTAATTTAATACCTATAAAATCCACATATAAACTAGTGAATATTGGAGAAATTTTTATGAGAGAGATTTTCAAGTTGCATGGGATTACTACCGCAATCTATTTGACAAAGATCCAAAGTTTACTTCTAAGTTTTGGAAGGGAATGTTTGAAGGGTTGGGTAAAAAGTTGAACTTTAGTACTACTAATCACCCACAAATAGATGGACAAACTGAGAGGACTAATCAAATACATGAAGACATGCTTCACATGTATGTTATGAATAAACCAAGTGCGAGGAATATTTACATCTTGTAGAGTTTGCTTATAACAATGGATATCAAACATCATTAAAAATGAGTCCATTTGAGGTTATTTACAATAAAATATGTTATAATCTAGTAAGTTGGTATCATAAAATAAATAAAATTATGAATGGGCCTACTATGCTCAAGGAGATGGAACATCAAGTTGTTAGGATCAAGCAAAATTTGAATACAACTCAAGATAGATAGAGGAGTTATGTAGACAAGAATATAGCACACAAATAAAGAGTTTACTAAAACTTGGAAAATGTGGCAAGCATGCACCTAGATACATTGGCCTTTTTTAATCCTAGATATGATAGGGCCAATAGCATATAACCTTTCTTAAGAAATGTGTAAATCATCATCCTAACCATGCAAATTATTGTGTTGTAATTTAGATGGGAGGGATAATTCCAGTTAGATCCCTTATGTATCATAGACACAAATGTAACATTGCTCCAAAAC
Organism: Pseudotsuga menziesii; assembly: GCA_001517045.1. Taxonomy (NCBI): domain Eukaryota; kingdom Viridiplantae; phylum Streptophyta; class Pinopsida; order Pinales; family Pinaceae; genus Pseudotsuga; species Pseudotsuga menziesii. The sequence goes on from LPNX010675035.1 coordinate 159,414, forward strand.
CGAGAAATTGCATAGGTAAAGGTGCAATCTCTAGTTTAAGTCTGCATCAATAGATAATAACTTGTGTAAATTATGTGTTATGTGAGATTGAATACTATTATTACATACACGAAGTATGTAAGCAGTAGCTACACTTACATAACTTGTGTATATATGCTTGTATGCATTTTAATTCATGAATTATTTATTAAATTATTTTAATTGGGCATTGATGCATTGTGATTGTGAATAGTTACATTATAATTAGTTAAGGGTGAATTACTACTTATTTGATTATGACTTTATACATTTACGTAATATATTTAATGAATGGCTATGTAATCACGATGGGAGGTTGATGGTAATAGTTTAGATGTGTTTGATTGAGTTTGAATGGAGTATTATTAATTTGATGAATAAGTATTAATTAATATTTAATTATAATTAAAGATTTGATTGATGGATGTGGTAGTAATTTAAATAAATGATTATTTGAGTTTAATAAGAGTATTGTTTATTTAATAAATAAGCATCAATTAAATTTTAGTTTTAATTAAAGATTTGATTTACCTCGTGACTATGAGATTTTGTTACAAGCAGATCTAGTAACAAAATTAAACTTCACTAAATTCACAGAAAATGCAGAAAATTGACAAGAAGATATGACAAAATCATCAAAGAAAAAGAGTTGTGATGTAATGTTATCATTCATAATATGTTTTATAACGAGTTAGCAATACAAATATATTACAAAGAGTAAAAACAGAAAGCCTAAGATGGCGTTTGAATTGGCTCATATGTGCTAGCTTAGAATATTACTAAATCCCTATCTATGACAGAAAGTTAAACCAACTCTAGGATAGAGGTCACAAATTGGATAAGTGGGACAAGATAGATAATGAGTGACTCAAAATAAGCAATTGAGTGGCTTTTAGGAGAAAAGTAAGGCAAGGTTTGATGACAAAATATGTTAACTTTATTAAGTCATCCAAGCACTCTTGGTTGCTTTATAATCCATGAGAAAAGTAGTAAAAGTTGTCTAAACTTGTAAAAGTAGGAATAAAAGTAAAATATGTGCCTTAACTAAGAAAATCAAAGTAAAAGCAGAATGCGGGGCACATGGGTGGATAAACTAAGTCAAATGGATAAGTTAAGCACTAGGTATGCCAACTATTACATGGAACAACATACTAAACACTTACGAACTTAATAAAAGTAATTTAACCCAAGGTCTGGATGGTTTTATGTTCCAACAACCCCCCTTAAGCTTGACTTGTGTGAGTGATGAAACCATAATTAGGGCCCAAGAAACAAGGGCTTATGGTCACCCTTTACAATTTATTTGTCCAAATAACCACAGTAAAAGAGGAAAATCTCATGGGAAAAACTTGCCCTCTAAATATGGACATGAAAGGTAAACCAAATTTTTTACTCCAGACTACAAACATGAACAAAATAGTCCAAATTAGGCTAATGAGACCAATGACTGACAATTTAAATATCAAGAGATACTTTCCTCTTCACAGGAAGAGGTATTTGCTCCCAAGTGTGCCAATGATGATCTTGAAACTTGAAATTTGAACAATGATCAACTCCAAGAATGTATGCCAACATGATGGCAATGTCATGAAGATCCTTGAACTTCAAACCAATAGAGGGAGCACGTCCAAATGAAATTTGATGTGCTTGAGACTTTGAACCATGTGAGGTAAACCTAAGCAACTGAGATAATGCAGACTTGAACTTCGAACCAAATGAGGTAAAATCAACTCCAAATATTGGGAGCAAGTGTCAAAGTGAATGCATGATGTCTCCAACTTAATTATCACTTTGAGGAAGTGTGATTGTGACCATGTAGGAAAAGGAAGGAGGCTTAGGATCAAGGAGAGAAAATGCAGAGACTCCATAGGTTGATATAGCTTCCAAAATATCCAAGGAATCACAATATAACACCTCAGTAAACTCATGGGAAGAAAGGGGATCATCTTCTAGAGCACTAACTGATAAAGAATCTTTAGTAGTAGAAGTATTATAGGAGAAATGTTTAGGATCTTCAAGGAAGTTTTGAAAATGGGTGCCAGGAACCAAATAGGAGTTGCAGATGCACATGGGACCAAGAGTAATGATTGGAAGGACACATTTGAATCTTGATCTACCTAGGCATACATCCAAAATATCATAGAGTTGTGCACCATCATCAAATGAAGTATGCATAGGGTGTGAAAAGGTTGCATATGGACCTCATGATTCATTATAGAAGACATATAGAACACCAAATGAGTGAATGTATCTTCAACAATGGTAGATCCATTAGTCACTTCTTCTTCATCATCAACATCATAGGAAGATGAATTAGGATCTTCAACTTCGACTGATATAGAATAATATGTCTCTTCAATATCTACTTCCCGACATGCAAAGGATACACTTGAATCAAGGAGAATAATAGCAACGAGAACTAAATGAGTTGAATATGCAACTTATTTATCATGAACAACTTCATCAGATACTATTGAGGTAGAGACATCTTGAAAGAGAACATCTAAGGAGCTACCAGATTCACTTTCCATTTGATTTGCACTAATCTCTTCAGTTTGATTACCAAATTCTCTGTCCAAGCTAGACCATATCTCATTTGGGTATTCATTAATGCCAAAAACATAGTGCATGCTTGGAGAAATTTCTTGAAACATAGCTTCAAAAGCTCCATCACAGTAATTGAACTAGTCATTTTTCTCTTCATAAGGTTCTTCACAAGCTCCAATAGATATCTCATATAGATATTGTCTCTTCAGATATGCAATTAACTTCAATTTCCACTCTAAATAGTTTGTGAATGGAGTAAGAAGGGCAACTGATACTTTCAAATCCATTAAGAAGTTATTGTACCTACAAAATAAATACTGCAATTTTGAATGGTAGATAATTTTGTTAGCTCAATCAATAATGAGCACATTCAGGAGTTCATTGCACCTAGGTAGAATCCAAAGGATAAATTACCTAATGGATTCAAGGCAATTTCCCCAGTATTTCCGTGGGAACTCCACTACTTCAGGTGCTACAAAGGAAGTATCCGAGTGAGATTGAATGCCTATGAATTTGATACCATGTGAGAGCTTGGTACAAGTAGATATAGTAACAAAACTAAACTTCACTAAATTCACAAAGAATGCATAATTGACAAGAAGATATGGCAGAACCACCAGAGAAAAAGACCTCTAATGTAATGATTATCATTCATCGTACGTTTTCTAATGAGTTAGAAATACACATAGGTTACAAGATTAAAAATTGAAATCCTAATCTGGCATTTGAATTGGCTCACATGCGCAAGCTTAGAATATTACTAAATCCCCATCTATGACAAAAATTAAAACCAACTCTAGGCTAGAGGTCACTCATTGCCAAGATAGGAAATGAGTGACTCAAAATCAACAACTAAGTGTATTTTAGGAGAAAAATAAGGCAAGGTTTGATGGAAAAAAGGATCTAATTTTCCTAAGTCATCCTAGTGCCCTTGGTTGGTTTCTAATCCATGAGAAAAGCAATAAAATTTGTATAAACTCATAAAAGTAGGAATAAAAGTATAATATGCACCTTAACTCATAAAATCGGAGTAAAAGCAAGATGTGGGGCGCATGGGTGGATAAACTAAGTCAAATAAATAAATTGAGCACTAGGTATGGAAACAATTACATGGAACAACATACCAAACACTTAGGAGCTTAATAAAAGTTATTTAACCAAAGGTCTAAATGGATTTATGTTCCAATAGTGATTTGGCAATTGAATTTTGTATTATTTATATTATTAAGACATTTTTTAAAAGAGGATATATATATTAAGTTATGTTAGTTAATTTTAATGTTATTTTTGTGTTAATTTAATAAATGCGACAATTACTATCAAACTCTTATTTTATTGTTTGTTTGAATAAACGTGACCCATGTATGAAGCTATGGAATGATTGAAATTAAAGGACCTGGCATGGTAGTTGGGGGGAAGGGTTGTCACATTGATGAAAGGTTAAAGGGAGTAAAGGTTCTTGGGAATGGAAGGTAGTGGAAAGGGAATATAGGAAGTGGGATGGAGAATGATGGGGGAATTGGATATTTTTGGGGGAAGGCAGAATGAACAAAGTGGATTTTGGATAACTTGAGGAAAATTTCTTGTTGGATTGTTGCTTTCAGGATTTGGGCATGGAGGGCCAAGAAACTTAGTTCCTTGGAGCTAAGGAGTCAAAGAGGTTGTTCCTACCTAGCTGGGAGGAAAAACCATTTGGAAATTTAGCTATTGTAAGGAGATTATTGCCGAGGGAGCTTGACTAGGATGGAGGAAAATCCTATGCTTCTATAGGTATTCTCAATTTATACCTTGAAAGTTTTCAATTGATATACATGTTTTCCAAAAAATCTGCAATTTTTAAATTAGGATTGATATGTACAAATGGTATTCTTATTTATACTACTAAAAAAGAATTGTTATTTTTTGGTTATACCTACACATAAACATAAATTTATTAGATATGAGAGAGGAAGTGTGATATACTATTAAATTAGTTCTAAGGCCTTAAGGACTTGGGAGTGGTCCTTACATGAAGGTTTTTGGCTTGTTAGGTTATCGAAATGACCGTAAAATATTGTTGGAAATGAAAAATGGAAGTAGGAAATGACTTGGGGCTTATCTTGGTCATATTGAAGAGCAAAAAGAGAAAGGGCATACCCAAGGGATTGAATAATATAGAAATCATGAATTAATGTGTTGTATGGAGCAATGTGATGACTGCCCAGAACCACACTATTTGAAAGATGGAATAAAATTCCAGTGGTGACCCCTTGGTTGGTGTTTTGGAAGTTTTAGTGAAGAAAATAGTGTTTTGTAAACTTTGAAAGTGATGTTTAAATGGTGGTTTCATATCACAACATAAGGGTGGAATTATATAGCACAATATTCTATGGTTGGGAGGAAATTAGTTCCTCCATAGTCAATTACCTTGGAACACACATAAAAAAAAGGAGACACGTTTCCTTTTTCCACCCTTGTTATGAAATTATTTTTGGATGATGAATAATTTAAATCAATTATTAAGTATAAGATTGCTTGAATCCTCGTGAATGTAGGAATTTTGTTGAAGGCAAATGGATAGAGAACTTATGCTTGAAAATTCAATATGCATGGTTGAAACATGTAATAAAATTACAAACACATGACTTAGAGTTTAACAATGTTGAGTGGATCTTATGGATGTATTATGTATCTTAAATTGTATCATAAACTAGGGATTGCAATGTATGAAATTATTTTTTTTGGTATCTGGAGGAATCGGTAACCCAATCAAGTTCATACTAGCATGCAGGTCGATTTGGGTATGTTGCCACTATAAACTCCAGGTGCACCTACACTGCCCTTACATGGGTGCATAATCTATTAAAGGTTTGAACCTGTGATAACACAAGGAGTGGCTTAATAGTGCACCATATTACCAATTGGTCTACACCAGGGGAGATGAAATGCTTTTGATATCAAGTATGTGCTTACAAAATTTTGATTTGGACGCTTTGGATAATGTGAAGAAATACTTACCTTTTGTGCATTTGAACGGGTAATTTAAACCTATAAATCTTAGAGAAGTTTCACTAGAATTCATATAGCTAGAAAATGTGTCATGCTACCTGAATTCCTATATGTTATATGTAGATATTTATGTTTCATATTGCTTACATGAATTCTCGTAGTTTATACACAGAGATGTATGGTTGAGATCCTGTAGAAGGAAGCACATAATTTTGTAGATGAATCACATAAATCATTTCTCAAACTCCACGTAGTTAAAGAATGTCTAGTGTGGTTTATTTCAAAATTTGGACAAATTTTCACAAGGATGTATGGATCAAGTGTTTAGTTCATATTGTATTCCAAATAACATAATGACAAAGATTGTGGGAATGAACTTTATCACCCACAGTTTACTCCATATTCCTTGAAGTGGTTTTTATATGTTTCTTTAATTGATAAATGGTCATGCCCTAAGGGAATTGCACCAAGTGTCCACATTGATAATTCTAGAATATCAAGGAACTTGAAACCCCACCCATTGTGAGTCCACTTGTTCCCCTTCTTTGAGATATACCATAATAAATCCACAATCCTTTTAAGCAAGCACTCATATTATATGTTTGCCAAGCTTGCATAATTAGAATATAACCACAAAATGGGAAATTGGTGTAGTTGGTCCTCAATTATTGGTAGTGGATGGACTTGTTTCTCATAGGAGTAGTTGTCATCATGGACATGTGAGATGGAAAACAAAAATACCCATTCGAATCATTTTTCAGAAATTTGGTCACTCCAAATTCTCCATGTGAGGAAACAACTACTTTATTGTCCCACCATGCACCTTTCCATCGAAAGAAGAATGCAAAGAGTGGTTGAAAACCTACACTTTTGTAATACATACATCAAAGCATATACCCTGCTATATATGTGGCATGACTACATGCCATATACATGGAGAAATGACATTGTTACCCAAGAAACACTACTATAGCTATTGATGGTGGATTTAAACTAATGATAGTAGTTGATGAACTTATGATAATGTTGCAACATTAGTGACAATGATGGTGTGTCAAAACCTTGAGAGATACCTTGTAAGTGGATGGAAAGCATTTCCAACATGAATATTTACTGGGTTATGGATAGAATCAATATCTCTTAAATGAGTTATGTGAAAGGACTTGATAAGTGTCAGTATCCAAAGAACGTTTGGTTGTTGTTTGTATTATACATAACACATTGAGTTACAAATATATGCTTCAAGCTATCTATTTTCAGGAAACAATGGATGCCCCATATATGAACTTAAAAGAACTACTAAATAATACATTATCTTTATTTTATTTTATTTGTAACACCAATTTAATGGTACAACCATTTTCCTTCTCTGAAGTATTTCATATCAAATTATGTTGAATTCCTTTATAATAATTTTTCATCTTGGCCTTAGCCAACTAGCTCAACAATTTAGAGGAGATTGGTGATGGTTTCTCAAAAATAGCTTGAGCTTCTACATGTTTTCTTTTCTTTTTTGAAATTCAAATGACTATTTGCTTTCATGTTTATCTTTTCATTAAGATGAAATGGGGTTATATGATAGGATTTATGAGCATGCATTAAATCTCATATCAAAATTTAATTCTTAAGTATTTAGTTCTATCTTGAATTGTTGGGTATGTTACATTTTCGTTGTCCCTCTATTGCCAACAAGAATCCACAACACCAACATAGTCACCATAATGTCAATACCTTACTCTTCTGCCAATGAGCATATATAGACCCAACAAAGATCTATACATGCTCCCTTCATTAATTATGTTTAATTTCTTGATCACTACCTCTATTTTGATATATGCTTTAGTAATCGACATAAGGGGGAAGCAATTGCTTTTACAAGATTGATGGGGTATGACTGCCAACTGTTAGGTTTTATTTAATGTTTTATTACACCTAGTTATTAAAGTATTCCCTTTTTTATTTTAAGCCTGTATATTTTAACTCTTAACATTTCATGTGATTAGGTGTTTAAGTGTGTAGATGGATCTCTTGATACATTAGACTCACTCACTACCTGATATTTAAGAACATACATTCTTTTTCTAGCTGGACAGATCATGGTCTAACCATTTACACATCATTTCAACACTTCCTAGATATGTATTCAAGATTGTGTTTCCTTTAAAGGCATATAATATTCTCCATGAATTTCGGTGTCTAATGCTGCCACAGTGAAATGAAGGATAACAAGCTTATAGTTGTGAAAAAATATAAATGTAAGTTACTTTCCTTTATAGTAAACTAGGACAATACCCTATAAGGCCTAAAAGGAATCTCAGATATGGATCATCTAGCTGGGTGAGATCAATGCTTCTGAGTTGAGGAAGTCATTAGAAGTTTACATTGGGCCTCTTCTTTGTCATACTTCATAATCAATACAACAAAAACATGCCACTAGGGCATAATTTAGTGCTAAATTTTGTTGTATTTTCTCACCAATCAGGCATGACGATTTGAATCTAAAGTCAACATTATTTGGAATTTGAAAATGACACCAATTTTAGCATTGACTTTAGCACCTAGATTAGCGTCTAATGTTGCACAGACTTTCACAACTAGAATATCACCTAGATTAGTGCCAACCCATGGAGATTGCTTCCAAATCAATGCCAACTTTAATGTCAGTGCTTACCATTGATCCCACTTTAGTGCCAACCATTGAACTAGTTGTTGCATCGAGTTTAGCTTCTACAATTTTTCTTCCACTTTAATGCTTGGCATAACATCAACTTTGGTTCCACATTAGTGCCATATTTTTCTTTCAATTTAGCACCCAGTTTTGCTTTGATTTTTGCACCAAGCTTTGCTTCCATTGGAGTGCCACATTTTTCTTCCACATTAGCACCAAATTTAGCTTCTAATTTTATCACCTTGTTTTTCTTCCATTTTCACATTGAACTTTTCTTTACTGGTAATGCCACATTTTGCTTCCAATTTAGCACCCAATTTTGTTTTTATTTTCACACCAATATTTTATTCTATATTAGTGCCACATTCAATGTTCACATTAGCAACACATTTTTCTTCCAATTTAACACTCGATTTTTCTTTCATTTTCTCACCTAACTTTGCTTCCACATCAATGTTACATTTTTCTTTCACATTAGCACCACATTTTGCTTCCAATTTAGAGCCAAGCTTTTCTTCCACCTCATCACCATTTGTTACTTCCCATTTGGCACCTGATTTTCTTCCTTCATAGCTCCCACTTTATCACCAAATTTAACTTCCGCGTGAGACCCTAGTTTTCCATCCATTCTAACATTTTTTAAAACCAAATTTAGCTTCCATGTCAACACCACCTTTATTGTATTCATTTCATTAGGTTCAAGTAAGTTAATGAAATATATCATAGTTCTTAAATAAAATATGTCAAAATTAATAAGTAATCATAATTCAAATTTATATCATAACAGTTACGAAGAAATTTAAGAGAAATTGACATCATCCATACAAAGTAACAATATCATCATATTTAGTAATTTACCATGAAAAGAACTCAACAAAATCCAATATATACAAACTATATAATATAGATAACTTGATCATTATTATCATAATCTTTAATTAAATCAAATGAAAACATAATATCAATTATATCACCAAATCATCATGTCATAGAGATCATTAAAGACATGTACATTTGTCATGTTCTACCAACTTGGAATTATCAATTTACCTTTGCTTTTAGCCTTTTTCTAAAGCCAACAAATTGGATATGATCTATTGTGGAAGATGTACAGTTCATATATCAATTTCCCAAGCCCAGATCAATGAAATGAATCTACTCATGCATTTAAAAAAATTCCATGCAATTGATGTTCAAATTAGAAGTGAAGATTTGCGCAATATCAAAAATTGCAACTCTTGTGACCACGTTGTAGCTGGGACATGGTGGATTGGCATGCCAAAGGATTGGTATATACCTGACATGATGTGTCTTACATATTTTTTGTTGTTGTCAGATACTTGTGCATGAATGAATTACTATTGCAATCAAACAATAGATTTATTATTGTGTGATATGTCATTCCTTAATTAGTCCCTTCATTCAGGATGACAAGAACTCTTGTAATCGGCTTGCCATTTTTTCGATTAAAACAACACATAAGTCAAAGCCTTTAATCCTAATTTTTAATTCTCAGCCATTTCACTCAACCAATCATATGACAAAAGATATTTTTCCACCAATGAGCAAATTTGACCTCTTATATGGCCTCATCCCAAGGAAAGCTCATTGTTTTCCTATGCTTTCGTTTTGTAATACTCTATAGCTATTAGTTTATAGATTTTGGAGTAGATTAATGTTAGAAATAGTTTGATATTTCTTGTTTATGAGATAGATCAAGCCTCCCATTCACCTTCACAACCACCTTCACTACAATGCCACTACCTTTATTGATTTATATGATCTTCACTCTCATGCTCTCCACACCATCATCGCCTTCACACCACTTTCGATGCATTTACCTCTTTCTAATATGCATTGCCCTCTTTCTAGGATATTTATTTTCATGCTCTTCTCATGATCATCAAGCTGGGTCTCAAGCTCTACACAAGATAATCAAACCTCTGTAATTATATTTTTACAAGAATCTAGGCATGCCTATTTTTTATTATGAGACTTCTATGAAAGCTTTATATTTTTCACTGGTTCAGTGTGGCTATCACTAATATTTTATCAAATAATTCCATTCTATAAGTTTAGCCAATTGCTCACCTCTTCTAGGTATAAGAAGCATGCTAGTTAGAATTGGGTGATTTGGTGAAATTCCAACCACTATGAATGTAAGAGCTCACAAAGAGGTATTAAGACTGATAGACCAAGGGAATAATATTGGCATAATGCTTATAGTAGACCTAATGCATTTAGGCTATTTACCTATAGCAGTTTCTCATTAAAGGTGGTTCATATCCATCATCAAACATCAATAGCCTAGGATTTAGTAATAAATATTTTAGGATTCAATAATAAATCTCTACGTGGATAATATTATCTATTAGTGCCTCGCTTTAAGGCTGAGATGGATAGGATTTGAATTGCAACTCTTAGATACTATCCAATATTTACTATGCGAGATAAGATCCTAGTAGTGGATCAACTATTAGTTAGTTAAAACTTTACCTGACATTGTTGGCGTGATCCACCAACAAAGCCTCATTGATAGGGGTTCCCACTTTGTCGACACCTTGGAGCGCGATCTCCCTGAGCACCGGCCTGAATAGGTTTTACCCTTCCCAGCAATGTCTGCGAAGAAAATGAGGTCTCACCCGAGGCATTCAAGGGAGATCTGTTAGAACCAATTTTCTGACAGTGTGGGAGGAGGACATGGGGAACCAACTAGAGAAAACCATGACTTATGCGATCACCCTATCTTATCATAGCATTAATCATGAAACATCATACTGCATTCAATAATCATAGAGATTTAACAGATTGCATTAATTGAGAAAGGAGAAACTAAATCACATCATTGTATCAGAAGCAGAATCATAGCATCACACAGATCTACATATATCGCATTGTCATCATAACAAAAAGCAGTACTGCCGCATCATAACAAAACTCATATAGATATTGAACCACATCTTATATTGACCTTTCACAAACATACCACATTACATCATCCTTCTCCAAAATTGGAGAGTTCATCAAAAGGGATCCAGACAAAATCACAGTGATGACAAAGCAATCCCTAGTACTGAAAGCAACAATTACAATGCCAAATTCATGTCTCCCTATCATTACAAAAATGGTTCTATAAATAGGCTTATGCCTTCACCTCAAGAGTCCACTATTAACTAATTTCTAACCACTACTAACCTATTACAACAAAATTAGGTCCACATATATATAAAATATTCAAAAAGTGGTTACTTCTCCGCTTATCATGCTAAACAGCCCTTGCGCTGTGCTGTGTGAGCTTGCGCAGCTGCCACGACGTTGCACAACTCACTCACCCAAACCCCTTGCCAACAGGCCCCCAACACAGTTTTGTGGCTTGCCCTTGAGCCACATCAAGTTGACAAGGTGTATGCGACAGTCTTATCCTTAAAATCGATAAATTGTTGAGCAACTTCCTGAACTTGGAGCTGCACTTTAGCAATGGTATTCGAACACTTGCTCACCATTTTTTGGACTGGGTGCTCCTCAGCAGCCTTGCTATCGACCATTTTTCAACTCTCCTGAACATCTTGAAGTGTGGCAACAACTTTAATAGCCAATTGGCCGCCAATATCTGAGAATTCATCAAGCTTCTCATGGCGCTTTTGTTGGCGCTCTTGGGCATGGGCAGTGCGTTGCTGGAGATCTTTCAGTTCGGTGGCCCGGGTAATTTGCACCATCAATAGCATGGCCTTAAGTACTAAATTTAAAGTTGTTAATTGACCCTCTGCTTCTTTCACCTGCACAGTGATTTGGTCCAGTTTCTCATCCTGAACAATACTCTGCCAAACCTATGTGGTTTCCTCCATAATAGATTTGTCCTCTTGCTCCATGTGGCCAAACTGAGTCACAATTTATTCTAGGGAGGCCTTACGCTCTGTAACCTACTTCAATGAGGTAGTGGGTTGCGCTTGAGCTTGAAGCAGCAAGTTATGGTCCTGAAGTTGAATCAAAGTCTACCCCAATCGCTAGGACTTCTCGACTGGGGTGAGCTCGGTGGGTGTGTCAACCATGTCCAATTCACTATACCACGCACACAACTATGCTTGCTCCATAATCAGGTGATCCTGCACCTTATTAAGATCCATAATCTCCACAGCAGCTTTCCGCTACATCTCAACCTGTGTCGCCTTGAGCGTGTTGAGTTCTTGCAACTTTTCTTTGACAAACTACACATGAACCTGGTGCAGCTCCGCAGCATCCTTCTTCAGCTACTCAACAGAATCCCGGGCTTCGAATATATTGCGCTAGGTCCTCCATAGCCTTAGGCAACCCAGTAATACTGGCAATCAAGTCGAAGGTAATGAGGACCGGCGTATTCAGATAGAGCATCCCTCCATGGAAGCATGCAAACAGTTGCTTTACACATACATGGGCTTCATTTAACCGACCAAAGTGTGGCATATTGATGAGTCCTAGCAATCTAGATTTCTCTAAGCCACTGGCCCATGGCTTCAGAATTTGTTGAATGGGCCCACCAAGCGCTTTCATGATAGAATCGTAGGGCTCATCCTGAACATCTTTTAGCAACAGCAAGTCATGATCATCGAACTTGAGCCAATCAATGTAGGGATGATATCTAAGGACCATTGCATTCCTTCTGGCAGTGGTGGCAACTTGGGTGGGTACTTCTAGTTCTTCGACAACTACCTTGGCTTAGCGCCTGGATGCATGGGAGCAATGTATCCCAAAATATCATTCATCGAGACACCTCAGGGTGCCATGGACTCAACTATTCCTGAGCTCGACATCCCCGTCTGGATAATGCCTTCTCCCTGCATTCGCACATAGGTGTAATTTTACCGCTTCTCAGGGGGTGTCAGACTGTGTCATTGAGCCTATCGTTTATGCTTTGGGATGGATGATGAACCCACCAGCATACTCATAACTTCCTCCTCCATAGTCATGGGCCAAACATGGGACTCGTATTCACTCAAAATTTCAATGGTGTCAAGGCCACTCAGCATCCCTTACTACAGAGAACCAAAAGATACGCTTCAACAACACAAACTCTGCTAAACACTTAGCTCAATATTCTGCACCAAATTCACCTTCACCTTCAGCTCTCACAATCGAAGAATGCCAACCAACACCTCCTACACGGTGTTTTTTAATCACTTCAAAGTACAAATCCATCATTATCGAATCTAATTGCACCATTATTTCCAAATCGGGTATTAATGATGCCGAATTCGTCAGTGAGCTTATGCGGCTAACAGTCAGATCCCCCCATTAATGCGGGTCGCTTCAACAAGCACCGCCATCCAACTATTTTAACTACCTACATTTATTACCTGATTTTACCATCCTGCATCGCGGCAACTGTCGTGAAGGGTCGACCAACTACTGCCAACTACGACATCTTCTTTGCGTAGCCTCGCTCTGAGGCTCACCACTTCATGCTGAACTTTGATTTATTTTTTTTGACTTCAGGTGGTGTACATCGGCAGCCCCATTCTATAGGGCTTCAAGCAACTCCCATTAATGAGCTTTTGCCACATAACACCGTCTAATTGTTGCAACTGCACAGCGCTGCTAGACGTAATAGACTGAACAAGATAGGGACCTAGCCAATGCATCTGTCACTTTCCTGGATGCTTGATAAACTTATTGTCATATAACAACACCAAATCACCTACCATGAACTATTTGTGCTTAATGTGGTGATCATACCATGCCTTCTGTCGATCTTTCATAACTTGCTGCTAGAATCCTGCGATGAAGCTGTCCTCGTTGAGCTGAAGCAGCTACGCAACACATTTTTCTAATTCCTCTACATTTGCCATGCCTGTTGCTGCAGAAATATGCAAGCTGGGAACAATGTACTCCATTGGCATGACTGCCTCTTTCCCATAAACCAACTTAAATGGTGTGTGACCTGTGAGCCATTTGCAGGTAGTACGATAGGCCCATAAAATTGCAGGAATTTTCAAATCCTGGTCATCGTGGCTGGTGTTACATACCTTGGTCAGTGCGGTCTCCAAAATTGTGTTGAAGACTTCAATAGTGCCATTGGCCTGTGGATGGTAGGGAGTACTCTGCTTATGTTGGACCTGATGCTCCTCAGTAAGTGCTTTTATCATTTGATTGACAAAGTGACTACCTTGGTCGCTCATCAGGATGCGTGAACACCCGAAGCGTGTCACAATGTTCTAAAAAATAAACAGTGCAGCTGTCATGGTGGTGCAATCAATGACTAGTGTAGCCTCCACCCACCGAGTTAGGTAGTCAATTGTAGTAATAATATAACGGGTGTCAATGCGCTTACCTAGTGGATTTATGGGACCTACAAAGTTGACATCCCATTTATTAAATGGCTGCAAAGTCACCTACGATACCAGCGTCATCTCGTCTCTTCGCAATGGTTTACTAGCCCATTGGCATACATCACAACTCCTGGCATAGTCTGTGGCATCATTATGCAAAGTGGGCCACCAAAGCCCAGCACTTAGCACCTTTTGAGCAGTGGCACGGCCTCTGCAGTGACCTCCCGCAACACCTCCATGTGCTTCCTCTAGAATAAGACCCTTCTCATGCGGTAAAACAAATCATTGTAGTATCTCATCCTGTCCAATTTTATAGAGCTATCCTGTAATGAGTGAAAAATCAGAATCCTTAACGATCGGTTGCTTCTTCTGGCTAATCGACATGTCTGCAGGGGCAAGGCCAGTAGATAAAAACTGAACAATAGGACCATAGTAATCGTCTACGATTTCAACACGGAATAATTTCACATCAGGTAGCCCATCCTCAATATTAGTGGGTTCTTTACCATTCTCAATACGTGACAAATGATCGGGGCCAGCGTTCAACCGTCCTGGATTGACCACTATCTCAAAATCAAATTCTTGGAACAAAAGCAGTCACCTGCAGATTCTCCCCCCAAACATAGGATCATTCACTAGGTATTGCAGAGCTGAATGATCAGTGAAAATATTAAAGTTTCCACCCAACAAATAGTTCCTGAACTTTTGCAGAGCATACACCATCTCCAGGCCTTCTCTTTCAATCATGGTGTAATTCTGTTCAGCAAATGATAACTTCCTACTGGCATATGTTATGGGATGATCCAAGTCTCCTTTTCCTTGTTGCGCAAGAACAACCCCCAGCATAGTAGAAGAGGCATAAACATGCACATGGAATTCCTTATTCCAGTCAGGAAAAACCAGTATGGGTGCAGAAGCCATCTTGGCCTTCAAAGTGTCAAAGTTGCCTTGACATTCTGGAGTCCATTCAAATGCAACATCTTTCTTTAGCAGCTTCTCCATAGGAGCAGTAATTGCAGCATGGCCCCTAATAAACTTGCGATAGTAGCCTGTGTGGCCCAGTGTTTCTCGAAGAATTTTTACATTTGTCAGTGGTGGTAAACTGAGGATGAACGCAATCTTTGATGGATCTACCAACATACCTTTTTTGCAGACGATGTGCCCAAGTAATATACCAAAGGGTGCACAGAAAATACATTTATTGGAATTCAATGCAATCTGATGCTATTGACACTATTCCAACATTAATCGTGGGTTGTCCAGGTGGTCTTTAACCAAACTATAGATGGTCCAATCATCCATATAAACCTACAGGAACTTCTGAATAAAATCCTTAAAAACTGTGATAACAACACGGGGAAATACGGTAGGTGCATTTTTCAGCCCAAATGGCATAACCGTATACTGGAAACAACCCCATTCGGTGACGAATGTAGTCTTATGGAAATCCCCCTTCGTAATCTGGATCTGGTGGTAACCTGAAAAACCATCTATGAAGGAATATACCTCCTGACCGCCTAAACCTTCCAGGACTTCATCTGTGAAATAGGTCGGGAACAGATCGTGCATACATGTGTCATTCAATTTTTGTATATCGACACAAATGCATATTTCTCCAGTCTTCTTATCTTGAATGACCATTGGGCTTATCCACTCTGATTCTTCTACTGGCTCGATAATCCCAGCATCAAGCATCCGATCAAGCTTAGTTTTCACTTGATCCTTATATCATGAGTTCAGTCTGTACGACCTCTAGCAGACTGGTTTTGCATTCGGTTTGAGCGGAAATTCACAAAAGTACCACTCATGAGGACCATCATGGATATATCTAGCCAGCCATTTATTTGTTGATAATTTTGGGCTCTAGTTTTCAGTTTCAACAGACTCCCACAACTTATGATCAAACCATTCCTCGATCTCTGATTGAGTCGGATGCTGAAACATATCCCCCTCCTAATTGCAACTCGGTCCCAGCAACAAAACCATTTGTTGGCGCAATCCACCAACAAATCCTCGTCGACAGGGGTTCCCACTCTCTCGATGCCCCACAACGCGATCTCCCTGAGCACCGACCCGAACAGGTTTTACCATGCCCAGCAACGTCTGCGAAACAGACAAGGTCTCACCCGAGGCGGTCAAGGGAGAGCTGTCAGAATCAAGTTTTTGACAGTAGGGGAGGAGGACATGGGGATCTGACTAGAGAAAACCATGACTTATGCGATCACCCTATCTTATCATAGCATTAATCATGAAACATCATACCACATTCAACAATCATAGAGATTTAATAGATCTCATTAATAGAGCAAGGAGAAACTCAATTGCATCATTGTATCAAAAGCAAAATCATAGCATCACACAGATCTACATATATCTCATTGTATCATCATAACAAAAAGCAGTACTACCACATCATAACAGAACTCCGATAGAGATTGAACCACATCTTATATATATTAACAAAAACGATTATATTTATTGTGAAGGAGAAGGCAAGGCTTAATTTGCAATACCAATCCGCCTAATTACAATAAATCCAAAGTACAAGGATCTGATCAGAACCTTACAAAGTATTGGGAATTTCCACAAAAATTCAAAAAACAATGGGAAGAGACATCGTTTTGGAATTGGATGAAAAACACTGGCTGCACCATTGATGCAAAGGGATCCTTGTTGAAGAAAACAACCCTTATTAGCCAGAGCATCAGCAAGGTTATTTAAACCCCGAAGAATGTGAAAGTATTCAACCTTATCAAAGCCTTTCAAAATTTTCCTGATTCTCTTAAGAATAGTATTCTGAGCAAAATTAATGAAGTTGTCAACAGAATTTATGGCTTTAATCAACATCTCAGAATCACCAAATATTTGAACAGACTTATAGCCATTTTCCAAAGATATTTGAGAATCCATTAGAATACTATAGCATTCAGCCTGATTATTTGTTAAGGAACCAATCCCCTAGATATAACTTGATTTAGTCAAACAGTCAAGAGAATAAACCAATCCACCAGCTCTGGAGATCCTAGGATTCCCTTTTGAAGCACCGTCAAAAAATATTACAGCTGAGGAGGAACTCATCCAAATTTTCTGAAGAGCATCTTGAGTTCCACGAAACCTCCATGAAGGTTGAATGACCAGTTTTGCATTCTTCAAATTTATACTAGAATCAAAAGATCCAACTCTCGACCCCAAAAAGAGAGAAGGCGATAACATGCCACTTATTTTAGCAAACAAGAATTTAGATTTATTGACCACGATAGAAATACTAGGGGTTTGATCTTGGAAAATACAAAGGTTTTTGGCAATTCATATCGCCCACCAGGTAAATTTGAGAATAGAATGTCAATGAGAGTACAAGACTACTGAAATATTTTTTGAACATCGTCGATCATGCCACGCTACATATAGAGCTGTTGTTGAAGACTGTGAGGGAAATGTGCCAATAAAACCTTGAATAACCAACTCCCATACCTATCTGGAGAAATCACATTCAATGAGAAGATGATCTACAGTTTCAGCAACGATTTTGCATAGGCAGCAACAAAAGGGACCAGAGAAGCCACCCTTTGAGAGTGAATCTCCAGTCAAAATATTATTATTTAATACAAGCCATGTAAAAAAATTTACCTTCAGCTAGCAATGAGAAAACCAAACTGTTTTCCAAATAACAGGAGGAAAAAAAGAGCCAATTGGAGAGTGAAGGGCGTTGAAACCTTTAGCAGCAGTGTAGAACCTGTCATATCCCCAACCCCGATGATCTTTGAGGGAGAGGTGAATGGGAGCAAGAACAGATAAAGAGGATAACAATAGATGTTTTTGAGGAAGCAAACCAACAGGGAGATCTGGGAATGACTAGTGAGATGAATTTCCAGAATTATCCCAAATGCAAAAATCAGCCAGTCTAATGAGACCTTTATTTGTAGCCCAGTTCAATATTTCTATTAGAGGAAGAACGGAGGAAAGAGTGGGATTACCGGAGATTTTATCCTTCTAGTGCAAGGTACTTCTCCCATTTCTAGGAATTCTAAAGAGCCGCTAGGTAAAGAATCCAAAGCTTTTCCTGCAAGAGTTCCAAATTGTTGTACCTCGAGGAGTGTTGGCAGAAGAGATGGATCTGAGTGGAGAACCCTTGAGATATTTCATACAAAATATATTACTAACAGGGTGATGTTTATCCTCAAAAATATTCCAGGTCAGCTTGCCACTCAGAGCCAGGTTTTCCATTCCAGGATCACGGATTTGAAGACCACCTTCTGAAAATGGTCTCTTAAGAACTTCCCAGCTAACTAGATGCATCTTGTTTTGGTTACCTTTTCCACACGACCAAAGGAAATCACGCATAATTTTAGAGATCTGGGCCAGAATACTCTTTGGGGCAAGCAACAATGTAGATTGAAAAATAGGAAAGGTAGACAAAATAGCCTTAACCAGAATAAGTTTCCCAGCCATGGATAGCAAAATACCTCCCCAAGAAATGATTTTAGCTTTTAACTTTGCAAGAAAATCCAACCAAAGAGAGGGAGGGGAAGGACCAAGGGTTAAAGGGAGACCCAAATACTTAATCTTTTCCCAATTAGCAAAGCCCGAAAATCCCAAGAACTTTGAAATTCGGAGAATAGACGGTTGGTCTACGTTCCAGCCATATATAGCACTTTTGTTATTGTTAATTAAAGCTCCCAAGATTTGACAGAAATTTTTGACAATATCATTGAATTCCCTTGCTATCTTCATGGATGTCCCTCCTAGAAGAATAGAATCATAGGCAAAAAGAGCGTGATTGATAGGATCCACCCCCTTAGCAATCCTGATGCCCGGAATGAAACCAGCTTCTTTTTCCACCATGAGTTTTCTGCTGAGAGATTCATCCATCAAAATATATAAGAAAGGAGACATTGGACAACTTTTGCATAAACCCTAGGAAGCTTTGAAAAATTATGAAGTCTGCCACTGATTAGTGGAGCAATCCATGGCTCGTTAGTGCATGCTTTGATCAGATTTACAAAATCAGGGCAAAACCCAAAAGAGAGCAGGACATCATAGAGAAAGGGAAGCTTAACTTTGCCAAAAGCGTTCTTCATATCTAAATTTATTAACATACCTTTATCATGCCTTTGGAAGCTTGAATGAATAAATTCTTGAACTTGGATAACATTATCCACTAAATGTTTGCCTTTGACGAACCCCACCTATAGAGGAGAAATCAATTTCCCAAGCAAAAGATTAAATCTATTAGCTAAAAGTTTAGCTAGGATCTTATATGAGGCATTACACTGCGAAATATGCTAGAAGCGATCAAAGGTAGAAGGGTTAGCTTCCTTGGGGATGAGGGTGAGGAAGGTAGAGTTGGTGCACCCTCCTACTTTTTCTTTGTTTTGGAAAGAAGAAACCATTCGAACCAAATTTGTTTTAATGATAGGCCAGCAGAATTTATAAAAATGGAAAGGGAATCCATCCGGCCTAGGTTCCTTATCTGATTCCATGGCCCAAATAACTTCAACTATTTCCTGTTCAGAAAAGGGGTGCATTAGGGCTAAGTTATCCTCCTAATTAACCAGGGAAGGGATATTATCCAAATATTCCAAGGTAACTTCTTCATTAATAAGACCATCATCTTGAAAAAGGAGCTGAAAGTGTGTCCTGCCAGAATGTTTTAAAAGATCCTAGACTTTAATTGAATCCCCATCTCCAGTGGATATTTCCGAGATATGATTCTTGAAGAGACTGAATCTGCATTGACGGTGAAAAAAAGTAGTGTTCTTATGTCAAAAACCCCAAATTTTCACAAAAATTTAAAATTTTGAATGAACATAAAATGTTGGAACTAGGGTTTACTAACATCTAAAGGTTGGCAATGAAATAAATAGTTAATAGATTAGTTTTACATAATCTCAATTGTGTTATTTCAGCAGTTTCCTTTTTGAAACAAGATTAAGTTTAACTTGCACATTATTTCTACATTCAGTTTACTGATGAATTTTATTTATGACAAGTAGGTGGAATGTGTTTGAAATCCTGGGCTTACTTAGTATTTATTCTAACGTAGAAAGCTTACTTATTCTTACAGGTTTTACAGGTATGATTGAATGCATAACGCTTTAAAACTTCATAAAGTAACCAACAGTATTTCTTTTTGCAAATACGAGCTTAGTAATAAGTTGTTATATTTCAAGCTACTTCTGTGAGGTAAAACAAGTAGTTGTGCTTCCTTTAGTTATTCTTGTAAACGAAATACACGTAAATCAGTTTCTTTCTTTAATGTAAGTAGCGACAGTAAAAATACTTTCTTTGGTTCACAACTTGTGATCTTAGTTGTAAGTTACTTCTACTTTAGAGTGCATAACCTGTAATGCTATAATGATTGTTCTATTAGTATTTATACATTATCAACTTATAATATTAGTATAACCAACTACTCGATATATATCTTCTGCAATGAAGATTACTGCCTGTAAAGTTTTGAACATTACATTGAAACATATGGTTCTAAGGACTTAGACTCTAGTAGGATTATTCCAATTCAGTTTCTTATTTTCTATAATACTTCTCTTGAATTGAGTTACTATCCACAAACAGTTTACTGAGGTTGATGCTTTCGATAAAGATTGACTTAGTACTCCATGCTACGCACTAGATATTCCTAAACCATTTTACTAACCAAAAGCATGGTGAAAATATTAGTACATGCCATGTTTGAGAAAAATAACCAAAAGCTATTAAAATTCCGTTGACCTGAGCTATGTAAAAGAATTTATAGAAGTGTTTTCATATTACACTTAGCCAAATTCCTAGTTTTGCCACCAACTAATTTATTGGTTTCTATGAGACTCACAAACATGCATAAACTATCTTTTTTATTAGATATACAAGTTTAAAATTAATTCAAAGTTATAAACAAGTAAAATCAACAGAGTTCATGATTCTACTAATACTATGTTGTGCAAATTTATAATGTCACAACATAAATGTTGATAGGAACAATATTAGCCATGCATAGACTATATAGAATACTATAGTTTGCTAGGTGATTAAAAATCCTTTTACTTGGTATCTCCCAAAGTAACATATGATTTCTACACAAAACAAGGTCAACGATAAGAACAAGGATTACCAATATCCATAATGAAATATCGATGCTATGATGAAATGGATATATGGTTAACGATGATCGAATGCTTTCATGCATGAATTATTTTGAGCAAAACTAATGTTAAAAAGGTTGTATTGGTTGCTAAGTCAACGTATAGCTTAACATGGATAAACATGGTAATCATAATGTTCACGTTATAATATTGACATTGTAAAAGATTGATGCATTAAAACCACTTCATTGATTGGTTTATGGGTAAGGTTTTTGTGTTATAAAACATAGATATACAATCATAATAGTTCCGAACTACATGATCACTATATCTTAAACTTGTCAACGATCCAAGGGTTCATGGTTCTATGCCCAAGCAACAATATGTTGACACCTATTATATGATCGTGGAACATTATAAACGTTTGAACAAATATAGTTCTTGCATGATTGTTCACGGATTATATATAAATCATCGTAAATTATTACATGGAGGTGACTATTGCGACGACCCACTACATGGTTAAACATTTAAGTGACCATGTGGTCTTCTCTTGGCCAAGTGTTGAAAGTGTAAAAGTCATTGCAACCCTACTCTTTGTTATTTACCTCCGTGGTTCTCGGGCCTTCGGGCCGCTCTGCAACTGTTTCCATGGCGGCCATGTTACCCTACTGCTTGTTAGATAAGCTCTGAGTCCTGGTTTAAATCGTTTCAGTTTACCTTCTTCGTTCTCAGACTCTTGTTTTGCACTGTGAGTTTTACCTCTGCATGGGTTTGTAGAGAGTCATGGCATAAGGCTTAAGGCCTGGATTGTGAGTGGCTTCTTGCTCATTCATCTGTGGTCTGCCTACAGAGATAGTTTAAAAAGGTTGCTTGCCGCTATTATAGCATTTTCCTCGTTGTAGGGTTTAAGAGTCTCGTTCTCATGCCTTGAATTGTTGGTCACAGTTCCAGCTTCATTGTCTAGTTCTTGAGTAGCAGTTTCCCATACTTCTTCTTGCTACTGCTGGCAGTGGCTTGTGCATGCGTCTCCATCATCTTTGTCTTTGCGAGTATGAAGGTCTGGCTTCTCGTGACGCTGGTGGCGGTGCTATTGTTTCTTTGTGGCTATATAAATTTCACTTCTAGGTAATGAAATTGCTTTAAAAATTTTAAAACTAAACCTTAATTCGGTATACAGTTATGTAAGCACATTTTAATTATCGCTAGTTTTTCCTCCTTGCAAGTGACAGTTCGCACCTCTCTTAGCAGCTAGTACTTTCGAGTAAAGGCCCGCACTCTGGCTATGGGTAATCCCTAGTTAACAAATGGCTTTCCTTGCATGTGTTGTCCTTAAGGGATAGTTCCAATTGAAAGGTTATGACCTGGTTGTTACCCTTCTTGGGTTACTGTTCTTCAGATTTCTAGTTTAGTTTTTGTTAAACCCTTTCTTCCAGCAGGGTACTCTGGCTCAAGCCGTGACTTGTAAATATTTGTTTACTTGTCTTTTCTGTATGAAGTTATGTTAATAGTTCTTGCGGCCTATCAAGCCATACACTATTAGTTATAAGGCATAGAGATTATCTCTTTTGAGTTCGAACTCAATTAATTTTTAAGCTCTTAATGTAATTTTGTAAACTAGGGTTTTTACCCTTATTCGCCTGTGTAATAGAAATATTTTTGCTGTCTAATATTTATCTTGCATTAATGGTATTATTATAACTTAACCTGTTATTCCATCCTATTATAATTATTTATTTACAAGCTCAGATATTCGAGTTAGGGTTTCCTGTAGGTGACCTCTGTATAAAATAATTTCTTTATTTTATTCTTTAAGTTTTAGTTCAATAATTAATTTTAATTTAATTATTGTTACAGGTATATAGTGTTATATTACCATAGTTATTTTTCCACTAACCTTAGAGGACTGTAATAATCTACAATAATTTTGTTGTCTAAATAATAATTAATCCAGAAACTTAGATTATTATTTAAATGGTTTTTATTTATAAATATTATTGTTATCAGGGTTTCGACCATGTACTTTCTTTTTATAAGTAAATTTTGTTCAAAATATTTAAATGAATTATTTCTTTTATAAATAACATGTATTAAATGTTATTTACCATTGTATTCTAGTTGTTTTGTTAAATAAAAATATAGATAGGTTTATTATTGTTCTTTGTTACAATATTCTACATTGTTGTATTTAATTTTTTTATAGAAAATAATTATGTTAGTATTACCCTACTTGAAGTATGAACATTTGTAGATATAGTTAGTTATTATGAAGAGTAAAATAAACTATGTGAAACAAACTTTATTCTTTCCTTCGCAGAATAAAATGAATGCTTTATCTAAGTTATTTCTTTTGCCTCTGTTACAGGTTAATAGTATAAATTACAAATTAAAGTACTGCGTAAAAGTAATAACTTATTTACTTGAATAACTTGTTAATATAATAACCTATTATCTGTAAAGTATTTGGCTATTTCTTTTCTAGCATTCTTACAACAACAATCTAGTTAAACAATAAACTTAACTAACAGGATATTGTTCTTCTCTAATAACAACTACATACATAAATATATTACTGCATAATACCTCAGTTCATTTCAAGGCTCTAAAATTTCTATATTATATTTAATTACACTGTCTGTGCTAGAGTATGGTCTGGTCCACTCCAAATGTGGAAAAACACAGGTTAAGATTATTTTTCATCAATTTTAGAATGAGTTTTTCAATAAACTAAAAGATTACTAACACTATCAAATCACAACTAAACATTTAACATTCAATAATCAGTCTGGATCACATTTAAACATTTAACACAGTGAAATTAAAAGACTGTAGAACCTGATTAAGCTGGACAACAACAGTGTTGGGAGGCCATTCCTCCCTACCAAGTCCTGGAGAGCACTTAAACAACATCTCCTCAGAACCCCCGAGCCTGTTCCTGGTCTCCTTGGCTGAGAACTGGTGGAGCAAGCAAACAAAATACTAGTCCAATGACTCAGTAATAACTCTGCACTCAGCAGTAAGATCCTTCAGCTGAAAATATGCACTAGATCACTTTATGCAGTTAACCCCTCAAACACCTTCCACAAATTGCCTTGCCATTGAAATCCCTTGAAGTTCATTCACCTGAATGATATCCTTCCTGGAATGAGCAACCCTAGCTCTCTTCAATTGGAATTTTTATCAAGATTGCCTAGGTCTTTTGGGTCAGTTGTCATTAACTGAGCCACCTGCTCTGATCCCACTTTCTTGGGGGATCATGACCCCAAATGTAGGGAGGTTGCAACCTACAACAGTTGGAAGTGTTTGAGGATGCTGCCACTTGTCTATTTTCTCTCCACCCAGTCTCCTCCACCAACTTGACCAGTAAACACTCTTTTAACATCTCTTTTAAGCTGTTGTCTCCACTTTTATTTATTTATAATTAAAATATTCAGAATTACATTCAATATCCTTGACTATGCTGAGTCATCAATTACAACTTAGCATAAAATTTAACATATTGTCTTGAAATAAAATCAAATATGATAATATTATTTTTGCAAAATTAGGGCTTGTGAAATCCACACCCCCTTAGAATATAACATCATCCTCGATGTTATTTATTCTTCATCCTCAGAATTCCCCTGGAACAGAATTGGATATGCATCTTGCATATTACTTTCCGATTCCCAGGTGGCTTCCTCTAGACTAAGGTGCTTCCATTGCACCTTCACCTGTCCAATGGTGCGGTTTCGAAGTGTGATCTCTCTCTGCCTAATGATACAGTCCGGTTCCACCAAAAAATATCCTTCTAGTTCCACCTGTACATCATTCCAGTTAACAACATGAGTAGCATCATGAACATATTTCTTTAATACGGAAATGTGAAAAACATTATGTACTCTTAAATTTGGTGGTAATGCTAATTGATAAGATACTTGTCCAATCTTAGACAAAATTTCAAATGGACCACAGTAATGAGGTGCCAATTTTTCACAATTGCCCAATCTCAAAGAGCTCTTTTTGGGCCTTACCTTGATGAACACATGTTCACCCACTTGAAACTCCTTAGGAGTTCTTTTTAAGTCTGCTTGACTTTTCTTCCGATCCTGTGCAACTTTAAGATTACCTTGCACCTGTTTTACAATTTCTTCCATTTCTTTTAACAGTTCAGGACCTAATACCAATCTATCCGCTGGATTACTCCAAGAGATAGGAGTATTACATTTTCGTCCATATAAAATTTCAAAAGACTAAATCTAGCTGATGTCTGATAATTATCATTATAAGCAAATTCTACCAGATGCAAATAATCCTCCCATTTACCTGGCTGGTCTTTCACATACATTCTTAGTAGATCTTCTAGTACTTGATTTACCCTTTCATTTTGTCCATCTGTTTTTGGATGGAATGAAGTACTAAAATTTAATGTAGTGTTTAACCCTTTAAACAAAGACTTCCAAAAGTTTCCTATAAATTTAGGATCTCTATATGAGATTATGACTTTTGGTACTCCATGCAATCGAAAAATCTGTTTTAGAAAAATATCAGCTATGTTTGCAGCTTTATAAGTAGTCTTAACATGTATAAAGTGAGCTGCTTTGCTTAACTTATCAACTACTACCATGATAGAATCATTCTGATTTTGATTTCTAGGAAGCCCAATAATAAAATCTAGACTAATTATCTCCTATTTCCAGCTAGGAATGGATAATGGATGAAGTAATCCAGCTGGGTGTTGATGTTCAGTTTTCACCTACTGACATTCAAAACACTTAGCAATATATTCTGCTACTTCAGTCTTCATATTTGGCCAAAAATACTCTTTTCTTAACATAGTTATAGTCTTTTGATAACCTGGATGACCTGAGTATGGAGTTTTATGAATTTCATCCAGAATTAACAGCTTAATTTTAGGTACATTAGGTACATACATTATATATTTATACAGTAAAAATTCTTTTGCGTTTAAACTGTAACCTTTACTTAAGATTTCTATTGGATTTTCTTTAGTTTCTGTTTGTAAACTTTGGTAAATTTCATCTTGTTCTATTCCCTTTTAAGCTGTTCATCCAAATTTGTAGCATAAGTGCTGATAGCTGCTGCAAAATTCAGCCTTGCATTCCTACTCAATGCATCAGCAACTTTATTTTCTTTACCTTTTATGTGCTGAATTTCAAAATCATACTCGTTTAAGAAAGCTAACCACCTAGCTTGTCTGGCATTTAGATTAGGCTGATCTAACAAATACTTCAATCCTTTATTAGCAGTCATTAAAACAAATTTTCTGCCAATTAGGTGATGTCGCCACATCTTTAAGGCGTGTATAACAGCTGCTAATTCTAGATCATATGTTGCATAATTATTTTGATAAAATTTTAACTTTCTAGACTCATAGGAAATAACATGCCCTTCTTGAGTCAAAACACTTCCTAAGCCATCATTACAGGCATCAATGCACAATACAAATTCTTTGTTAGGATCGGCTATTCTTAAAATAGGTGTGATGGTTAATAAAGTTTTTAACTTTTTAAAGCTTTCTTCACATTTCTGATTCCAGTCGAACTTCTTTCCCTTCTTCTGCAAGGAAGTTATCGGATTTGCAATCCTCAAAAAACCTGCAATGAACCTTCGGTAGTAATCGGTAATGCCCATGAAAGATCGAACATCCGTCACATCCTTAGGAATCGGCCAATCTTCGATTGCCCTTATCTTTTCAGGATCTACTGAAATCCCTTCCTTGGTCACCACATGACCTAAGTACTAAATATTATCCTTGAAGAAATCACATTTACTAAACTTTGCGAAGAGTTGATGATCTCGCAACTCTTGCAAAACAATTTTTAGGTGTTCTTTCTGTTCTTCTTCAGTTTTTGAATAGATTAAAATGGCGTTGATAAACATGACCACAAACTTATCTAAATACTTATGCATAACGTTGTTCATTAAACACATAAAAACAGTTGGGGCATTGGTAAGCCCAAATGGCATGACGAAAAATTTGTAATGACCATATCTAGTTCTGAAAACTGTCTTAAAGATGTCTTCATCTTTAATCCTGAATTGATGATATCCAGACCTTAAATCTGTTTTTGAAAAAACCGTGGCTCCACGTAGTTGGTCAAATAAATCATCAATGCGGGGCAATGGATATTGATTTTTAATGGTCATCTTATTTAACTGACGGTAATCTATGCAAAGTCGCATGGTTCCGTCCTTTTTTTTAACAAAGATGACAGGTGCCCCCCAGGGAGAAACACTTGGTCGAATATACTTTTTATCAATTAGTTATTTTAATTAATATTTTAATTCATTAAGCTCAAGTATGTTCATTCAATAAGGGGCCTTTGAGCTAGGTACTGCACCAGGTACCAGCTCAATGGTGAAATCCAATTCCCTTTTCGGAGGTAATCCCAGAATTTCTTCAGGGAATACATCAGCATACTCTCGTAAGACTGGTATGTCTTCCACTTTTAACTTATCTATTTTAATTAGACTATGTTCATCAGTTATTGTTACCGCATAAGCTTTCCATCCCTTCCTAACAACTCTCTTAAGCTGTAGGGCAGAAATCTGCCTTATGGTAGTTTTTCTAGGGATTCCTTTTACACTTACTGGTTTTCCGTCACTGTTTAAACATGTGAAGGTTTTATCATAACAATTTAGAATTACTCTATGTTGATCTAACCATTCCATACCAATCAGCAAATCATAAGAACTAAGAGGAAATACATTAAGCTTGACAACAGTTTCAAAATGATCCATAACTACTACACATTCTTTTACAAAGCAAGTTACCTTTCTTTTAGCACCAGTGGCTAACTGAACTAACCAAGAATTCTCAAATTTTTCAACAAATAACTTACATTTTTCTACCATTTTAGGTGCAATATAACTGAGACTAGCTCCTGGATCAATCAAAATAGTTACAGAGGCCTGATTTATCATACCTTCTACATCCACTATGGAAGTCTAATATTATGCTTGTCGATTCTCCAAGGCTGCGTTGATTCTGGGCATGGTCCTCGCTAGTTCCCAACGGTCATCTCCTCCTGTATGGTATGAATATTGCTAACAATATTCTTTCGATTAGGACAGACTGAAGCATAGTGTGGGCCATTACACTCCCAACACTTGATAGGCTCTTTGCGCTCAAAGTTCTTGGTAAAATTTCCATGATTATTAGTAAATTCCTTACCTTTAGAATTATTTTGATTGTTGGGTGTATTGTTCTTATTTCCTTGGAAGTTCTTGTTATTAGGATAATTTCTGGCCTTATTGTTCTTAGAATTTCTGTTGGGCACAAAATCCTTCTATTTTTGTTCATACTGGGTTTTTTTTTTTTGCTTTCGAGTTGGCCAAGCTGCTTTCCTTCTTTCGATTCTGTTCAAAACAGAAGTTAGCCTTCCTCATAGCTTCTTCTAAATTATTTGGATTGTCATATTCAATCCTATCCTTAATATTATAAGGTAGACAGCTGAGGAATCACTGTACCTTTGGTTTCTCATCTACAAGGTATGGTACATACCTGAGTAGACTTAAGAACTTGCTGTTCAGATCTTTCATTGTCATTGATCTTAACTTCAGCTCATAAAATTCTTTTGCTCTTTCCTCATAATATTGCTCAGACAGAAATTTATTTTTAAAATACCTCTTAAAGGTACTCCAGTTTACATTTTTCTCTTTTATTCCCTTAACTCTTTTCAAGTCCTGCCACCAAATGTCAACCTTTCCTGAGAGGTTATAAATAGCCATTCTAGCCTTTAACTGGTTAGAATAGTTATATATTTGGAAGTATTTCTTCATCCCAGATAACCAGGATTCAGCTTCCTCCCCCTTCTCAGTCTCTCCATTGAAGGTTGGTGGTTTTATCTTTTTGAATTCTTCGGAAATCTCCTCATAAGTTTTGTATTTCCTCTTTTTAGTGTACTGATTATCATCACTACTGTCACTAGTAGAATGGTAATTTCGTTGTTCACCAAACACCTCAGAAGACGAACTAATTTCAGTTTTAGTATGTTTCATTTTTTTAGATTTACGTTGATGACTTGTATCTTCTGAATCTATTCTTCTATCCCTACCCTTAGTTTGAAACTTTTCAGTTAGGATCTGATTCAGCTCTTCTTGAGCCCTCAGAATCCTTTCATTTTCTCACTTTACAAAATCCATTTCAGATTTTAGATCTTTTACAGTTTGTAACAATTCTAAAGAATTGGTAGTTAAATCCTCTGGTATAGGATCTCTTGGTAAATTTCCTGGTTCAGTAACTGGTGATTCCTCTTGTGCATATTCTTCCAGCCTTTCCATATATGTCTGTTAAACTTCAGAAAACAATTCTCTATTGAATAACATTTAAAAGAAAATATGTCAGCATAATAATTCAGTTTACTGTTTCCTAAAAGCTAGTTGGGCTTCATCAAGGCCTAGTGTTTGAACCTTGTGCTCTGATACCACATGTCAAAAACCCCAAATTTTCACAAAAATTTAAAATTTTGAATTAACATAAAATGTTGGAACTGCGGTTTACTAACAGCTAAAGGTTAGCAATACAAGAAATAGTTAATAGATTAGTTTTAGATAATCTCAATTATGTTATTTCAGTAGTTTCCTTTTTGAAACAAGATTCAGTTTAACTTGCGCATTATTTTTACATTCAGTTTACTGATGAATTTTATTTATGACAAGTAGGTGGAATCTGTTTGAAATCCTGGGCTTACTTAGCACTTATGCTAACGCATAAAGCTTACTTGTTCTTACAGGTTTTACAAGTATAATTGAACGCATAACACTTTAAAATTTCATAAAGTAACCAGCAGTATTTCTTTTTGCAAATACGAGCTTAGTAATAAGCTGTTATATTTCAAGCTACTTCCGTGAGGTAAAACAAGTAGTTTTGTTTCCTTTAGTTATTCTTGTAAACGAAATACACATAAATGAGTTTCTTTCTTTAATGTAAGTAGCAACAATAAAAATACTTTCTTTTGTTCACAACTTGTGATCTTAGTTGTAAGTTACTTCTACTTTAGAGGGCATAACCTGTAATGCTATAATGATTGTTCTATCAGTATTTATAGATTATCAACTTATAATATTAGTATAACCAACTGCTCGATATTTATCTTCTGCAATGAAGATTACTGCCTGTAAAGTTCTGAACATTACATTGAAACATATGGTTCTAAGGACTTAGACTCTAGTAGGATTATTCCAATTCAGTTTCTTATTTTTCTATAATACTTCTCTTGAATTGAGTTACTATCCACAAACAGTTTACTGCGGTTGATTCTTTCAAGAAAGATTGACTTACTACTCCATGGTAAGCACCAAATATTACTAAACCATTTTACTAACCAAAAGCATGGTGAAAATATTAGTACATGCCATGTTTGAGAAAAATAACCAAAAGCAATTAAAATTTCGTTGACCTGAGCTATGTAAAAGAATTTATAGAAGTGTTTTCATATTACACTTAGCCAAACTGCTAGTTTTTCCACCAACTAATTTATTGGTTTCTATGAGACTCACAAACATGCATAAACTATCTTGTTTATTAGATATACAAGTTTAAAATTAATTCAAAGTTAGAAACAAGAAAAAATAATAGAGTTCATGATTTTACTAATACTATGTTGTGCAAATTTATAATGTCACAATCTAAATGTTGATAGGAACGAGATTAGCCATGCATAGACTATATAGAATACTATAGTTTGTTGGGTGATTAAAAATCCTTTTACTTGGTATCTCCCAAAGTAACATATGATTTCTACACAAAACAAGGTCAACGATAAGAACAAGGCTTACCAATATCCATAATGAAATATCGATGCTATGATGAAATGGATATATGGTTAACGATGATCGAATGCTTTCGTGCATGAATTATTTTGGGCAAAAATAATGTTAAAAAGGTTGTATCAGTTGCTAAGTCAACATATAGTTTAACATGGATAAACATGGTAATCATAATGTTCACATTATAATATTTGACATTGTAAAAGATTGAGGCATTAAAACCACTCCATTGATTGGTTTATGGGTAAGGTTTTTTTGTTATAAAACATAGATATACAATCATCATAGTTCCGAACTGCATGATCACTATATCTTAAACTTGTCAACGATCCGAGGGATCATGGTTCTATGCCCAAGAAACAATATGTTGACACCTATTATATGATCGTAGAACTTTATAAACATTTGAACAAATATATTTCTTGCATGATTGTTCATGGATTATATATAAATCATTGTAAATTATTGCATGTAGGTGACTATTGCGACGACCCACTACATGGTTAAAAATTTAAGTGATCACGTGGTCTTCTCCTGGCCAAGTGTTGAAAGTATAAAATTCGTTGTAACCCTACTCTTTGTTATTTACCTCCGTGGTTCTCGGGCCTTCGGGCCGTCTGCAACTGTTTCCATGGCAGCCATGTTACCCTACTGTTTGTTAGATAAGCTCTAAGTCCTGGTTTAAATTGTTTCAGTTTACCTTCTTCGTTCTCAGACTCTTGTTGTGCAATGTGAGTTTTACCTCTGCATGGGTTTGTAGAGAGTTGTGGCATAAGTCTTACGGCCTGGCCTATGAGTGGCTTCTTGCTCGTTCCTCCGTGGCCTACCTGCAGAGATAGTTTAAAATGTTTGCTTGCTGCTGTTACAACATTGTCCTCATCGTAGGGTTTAAGAGTCTCGTTCTCATGCCTTGCATTGTAGGTGACAGTTCCAGCTTCACTATCTAGTTCTTGCTTGGTCGTTGCCCATACTTCTTCTTGCTGCTACTGGAAGTGGCTTGTGCATGCGTCTCCATCGTCTCTGTCTTTGCGAGTATGAAGGTCTGGCTTCTTGTGACGCTGGTGGCAGTGCTACTGTTTCTTTGTGGCTATATAACTTTCACTTCTAGGTAACGAAATTGCTTTAAAAATTTTAAAACTAAACCTTAATTCAGTATACAGTTATGTAAGCACATTTTAATTATTGTTGTTTTTTCCTCCTTGCAGGTGACAGTTCTCACCTCTCTTGGCAGCTAGTACTTTCAAGTAAAGGATGGCACTCTGGCTATGGGTAAGCCCTAGTTAACAAATGGCATTCCCTGCTTGTGCAGTCCTTAAGGGATAGTTTCCAGTTGAAAGGTTACGTCCTGGTTGTTACCCTTCTTGGGTTACTATTCTTCAAATTTCTAGTTTAGTTTTTGTTAAACCCTTGCTTCCAGCAGGGTACTCCGGCTCAAGCCGTGACTTGTAAATGTTTGTTTACTTGTCTTTTTTGTACGAAGTTATGTTAATAGTTCTTGCAACCTGTTAAGCCATACACTGTTAGTTATAAGGAATAGATATTATCTCTTTTGAGCTCAAACTCAGTTAATTTTTAAGCTCTTAATGTAATTTTGTAAACTAGGGTTTTTACCCTAATTCGCCAATGTAATAGAAATCTTTTTGTTGTCTAATATTTATCTTGCATTAACGGTATTATTATAACTTAACCTGTTATTCCATCCTATTATAATTATTTATTTACAAGCTCATATATTCAAGCTAGGGTTTCCGGTAGGTGACCCGTGTATAAAATAATTTCTTTATTTTATTCTTTAACTCTTAGTTCAATAATTAATTTTAATTTAATTATTGTTACAGGTATATAGTGTTATATTACCATAGTTATTTTTCCACTAACCTTAGAGGACTGTAATAATCTACAATAGTTTTGTTGTTTAAATAATAATTAATCCAGAAACTTGGATTATTATTTAAATGGTTGTTATTTATAAATATTATTGTTATTAGGGTTTCGACGATGTACTTTATTTTTATAAGTAAATTTTGTTCAAAATATTTAAATGAATTAGTTCTTTTATAAATAACATTTATTAAATGTTATTTACTATTGTATTCTAGTTGTTTTTATTAAATAAAAATATAGATAGGTTTATTATTGTTCTTTGTTACAATATTCTACATTGTTGTATTTAATTTGTTTATAGAAAATAATTATGCTAGTATTACCCTACTTGAAGTATGAACATTTGTAGATATAGTTAGTTATTATGAACAGTAAAATAAACTATGTGAAACAAACTTAATTCTTTCCTTCGTAGAATAAAATGAATGCTTTATCTAAGTTATTTATTTTGCCTCTGTTACACGTTAATAGTGTAATTTACAAAATAAAGTACTGCGTAAAAGTAATAACTTATTTACTTGAATAACTTGTTAATATAATAATCTGTTATCTGTAAAGTATTTGGCTATCTCTTTTCTAGCATTCCTACAACAAAAATCTAGCTAAACAATAAACTTAACTAACAGGATATTGTTCTTCTCTGATAACAACTACATACAGAAATAGATTATTGCATAATACCTCAGTTCATATATCTATATTCTATTTAATTACACCGCATGTAATAGAGTATGGTCTGGTCCACTCTAGATGTGGAAAAACAGAGGTTAGGATTATTTTTCATCAATTTCAGAATCAAGTTTTCAATAAACTAAAAGATTACTAACGTATTCAAATCACAACTAAACATTTAACATTCAATAATCAGTCTGGCTCACATTTAAACATTTAACACAGTGAAATTAAAAGACTGTAGAACCTGATTAAGCTGGACAACAACAACATTGGGAGGCCGTTCCTCCCTACCAACTCCTAAAGAGCGCTCAAACAACGTTTCCTCAGGAACCCCGAGCCTGTTCCTGGTCTCCTTGGCTGAGAACTAGTGGAGCAAGCAAACAAAATACTAGTCCAATGACTCAGTAATAACTCTGCACTCAGTAGTAAGATCCTTCAGCTGAAAAGATGCACTACATCACTTCTTGCATTTAACCCCTCAAACACCTTCCACAAATTCCCTTGCCATTAAAATCCCTTGAATTTCATTCACCTGAATGATCTCCTTCCTGGAATGAGCAGCCCTAGCTCTCTTCAATTGGCATTTTTATCAAGATTGCCTAAGTCTTTTGGGTCAGTTGTCATTAATTGAGCCACCTGCTATGATCCCACTTTCTTGGGGGATCATGACCCCAAATGTAGGGAGGTTGCAACCTGCAACATTTGGAAGTGTTTGAGGATACTTCCACTTGTCTATTTTCTCTCCACCCAGTCTCCTCCACCAACTTGACCAGTAAACACTCTTTTAACAGCTCTCCCAAGCTGTTGTCTCCACTTTTATTTATTTATAATTAAAATATTCAGAATTACATTCAATATCCTTGACTCTGTTGAGTCATCAATTACAACTTAGCATACAATTTATCATATTTTCTTGAAATAAAATCAAATATGATAATATTATTTTTGCAAAATTGAGGCATGTGACATCTTATCTCCTGAATTCAGCCAAAGGCAGCAAGATTTTAGCCTGAGATTTTCCTCTTCAAGTCTAAAATATTGAGAGGCAATGAGTTGAGCCGATTTCTTCAAAGCTAGATGAGAAGTGGAGATAACTTTATCTTCCAATTCAAATTTAATTGAAGCTAGATCAGAGGCTCTGTCAATTCTGATAGACGTAGGAGTGGGAAGAGGAGTTTTTACCCAGAGCTTCAACGCAAGTTTAGTCTTCTTCAATTTTTGCTCCCAAACAAAACTGGGGGAGCTAGCAACAAATTTAGACCAAGCCTGAGTGACAACATCCAAAAAACTAGCTCTCTCGATCCAAAGAGGACTGAATATGAACGAGATAGGCCTGAGATCCACTTCTTTTTCAAACTGTAATAAAATTGGATGATGGTCTGAAGAAAGCTTAGGTAAATTTTTTGTTGAAATAATCAAATTCACATCAAACAAGGGACTATGGACAAGAAAACAGTCGAGCTTGACTAAAATGTAAGAAGAGACAACTCTTTTATTAGACCAAGTATATCGGCCCTGCTTAGGTTTTAAATCAATCAATTGCCAGTCATGAATCAGATTTTCAACAATGTCTTGCACGAAGTCTTTCCCACGAAGACCACCTTTCTTTTCATTCGGAGCTAAAACTATATTTAAGTCGCCTGCTAAAATGATGTTGGCTGGAGAATAGGACTCTAGAAAGTTAGATAGCGTCCTCAAATAGTCTTGCTTTTCAGAATAGTTCATTGGAACATACAAATTAAAAAGAGCAGTAGAGATCTTACTGTCAATGTGGAGTAGCTCTATGAAAATCCAATGTTGAGTAACATAGAAATTTGTTAATATAAAATTCTTATCACTCCATAACGTTGCTAAACCTCCACAAGTGCCTCTGGCACTAACTGCTTTGCCCATAGAAAAATTCCAATTATTTTTGCTTAAAAGAAGAAGAGCATCCTCTCTAATCTTGGTCTCCTGGAGCAGAATAATTTTGGCAAGGGACATTTTCAAGAGATCTTTGACTGCTTGCACTTTGTTTGTATTCCCCAATCCTCTGCAGTTCCAAGAGACGTATTGCATTACTTCCTCAAGTTTGAGGGAGTTATTACTCCCTTTGGAGGCCTGGTTCTCTTATTTCGTCCATAAGACATTTCAATGGTGGATTGGCTTCCTTGATTCTTGAGCCTCTCAGCCTCTTCTTCCCAGATTTCTTTCTTAGACTTTCTGCCATATTTTTTGGAGAACTGATCAATGGAATCTTCATTAGAAGAACCAAAACTCTCAATTGGTTTTTTCTGGGCTATTTCAGCATAGGAAGGAGAAGAACTAGGCCCGACCGGAGTAGGGGAAACTTCTCCAACTCCTTTAGGAGACAACAAACTAGGACCAACTTGATCCATCACTACCGAGACTTCATTTTCCACCATGAAACCTTCAAGGTGCTGAATTTCTCCTTCTTCTAGTTTGTCCTTGAAAGAACTAAGGACAACAAACTGATTTGAAGGGTCAATGGAATTGATCACAGCCTGAGGAATATTAATCCCAGCAGAAGAGACTCTTGTCACAATTTTTTCTTTACCTTTCTTGCGAGGTCCTTGAGAGTTTCCTGCTTTTTGAATTTTAGTCCACTGTGCACCTTTCACATTTTCTATCTCATCTTCAGATTTTTTCTTGCAGTTGCGAGCAAAGTGACCGTAGCCATGACAGAATCTACACTTAAAAGGGATTTGCTCATAGTCCAGCTCCTGGATATGAGACCAATCATCAACTATTAAGTTGATTGCCTCAGGAAGACCAGTCTCAAGATCAACCTCGACACAAATTCGAGCACAAGAGAATTGATCTTTTCGATCAGCCCTATCAATATACTTACCAAGCTTGTTCCCGATGGCTTCGAGAGATACTGATCTCCAACAATGTAAAGGGAGGTGAGGGAGTCTAACCCAAACTGGGACAACAAACGAGACATCTTGAGAAGGATCAAAATCAGGGGACCACTTTTTTAAGTAAAGCCCCTAAGGACCCATAAAATATGGACCATTGCAGAAGATAAGGTCACGATCGAGGGCGGATTCAAAGATGAAGACATAGAAACCATGACCAACGAAATGATTCCGGATGCCTTCAGAAACTAAGGGTAGCCAATTCCTCTGTACCTAACCATTGATGGCCTTTGGAGAAGGCCAAAGCCCAGTGAATTGTCTGATTAAGCCCTGTTCAACTAGATTTAATGTAGACCGACAAGTATGAGCAGCAGGTAATTCTACAGATGGTATATCCACTTTCTTGATAAACTTTTAGACAGGACCCCCAGTCCTCTTTCCACTTGAAGAAATCAATTTCTTAAATGCCTCTAGGTCTAGAGGAAGGGGGAGAGGAGGATCCATCAACCTAGAACAAAAACTCAGAGAAAAACCCCACAAGGAACTTGAAAAGACACCACAAAAGTAGCAGGACACAGAGAACACCAAAAAGCAGACCAAATCTTGATCCCTCCAGCAAGATCAACTCCAGCACACTGGACAGCCAAGCAACCAACCAAGCACAAGGGTCTAGAGGATCCAGATGCAACAAGGAAAGCCAAGATAGGGCACAAATAGTACCAGAACTGAATCTTGAAAGAGAACACGATCATGGAGACCTTGTAAAAATAAAAAACCAGCCAACAGCCCAGCAAGTAGGAAGAAGCTACTCGATCTCCTACAGAGGAAGCCATAAAATGAAACCAACGAGCAAGAAACTTGCACTTCCACAAATCAATGGAACCACTACACTGAGCTTCCAACAAAGGAACGCTACACAGAGGGAGTTCCACTCCAGCAAGCACGAGGGTGCAAATTCATAGAGGGCCAAGGAGAAGAAAAATCTTCTTGGAGCCAAAAAAATCGAAATTGCTCTAGCCACATCTTATATTGACCTTGCACAAACATACCACATTACATCATCCTTCTCCAAAACTAGAGAGTTCATCAAAAGAGATCCAAAAAAAATCATAGCGATGATAGAGCAATCCCTGGTACTAAAAGCGATAATTACAATGCCAAATTCATGTCTCCCTGTCATTACAAAAATGGTTCTATAAATAGGCTTACACCTTCGCCTCAAGAGTCCACTATTAACTAATTTCTATCCGCTACTGACCTATTACAACAAAATTATGTCCACATATATATAAAATATTCAAAAAGCAGTTACTTCTCCTCTTATCGAGCTAAACGGCCCTTGCGCGGTGCCACGTGAGCTTGCGCAACTGCCACGACGTTGTGCAACTCACTCGCCCCAACCCCTTGCCAACCGAGAACAAACTCTTCATGTATAGGTTATATTATTACCTTTGCTTACATGTTCTGTTCTTGCCTATCCTTAAGGGAATAAACAACTGAAACAACAACAAATGGGCCTTGTTTCTAAAAGTGGTGAGTTAAGGGGGAAAGCTTTATCCCCAAGGTGTAGGAATTGAAGGTGCACGGGGTCTAGCCAGGCTTATCTTCCAACAAGTGAACCAAGAGAGAATGTGCCACTAAAAATTATAGCATGACAGAGAGATGGAATCATGGAGTATTCTCTAGTGTTATTGTCTTGCTAACTTGGATCTAGGAGCTTATGATGCTTTGGTGACCATTTTAAAATGTTGCATTAGCTTGGGGTCTTTGGTGTCCTACAGGTTTAAAATCACTTGTCATGACAAAAAACTTTTTCATAGTTCAAGGATAGTCATTGAACCAAACCTACTTGAGGATCTAGGTTGTTTTCCAGTTGGGTAGCAAACGAACTTTGTCTCTATCCCTTCATGCTCATGTCAAACTCCTTTATCAATCCACAATTCCTATGGGAAATCTTGCACATAGGAATAAACATTCCAATGTGATGCAAGAATGGCCTAATAATATTTGACAATTCCAAAATCTAGTTATGGCATGCAATATCATAAGTGCTAAGTTTCATCTCCCCTATTATGGAATACTTTTTTTCTTTGTTCCACCAGGCTTGTTGGTTTTGCCACATAAAATTACGTTAAGTATACTAAAAATATTTCTATTCAAAGCAGGAAGTTGGTGAGAGAAAGGTGAATCAACTACTTGTTGGGAGATCCAACCCATTGCTATATTCTCTCTACAAAATGAAACCTAACAATAATGAAGAAGCTAATGACTAATGGAACTCCGAATAAAAATAAAAAAACTTAAACTAACCTTGCATGGAGAATTTTTTATGATTGCTCGAGAACATAACTTTTGGAAATAAGATTCAGATTGGTGTCTTGGCAAGGACAATTTTGTTGAAAATGATGGTATCCCACCCATATGTTGTGTTTTTAAACCTCGCATGGACACATGCCACCACTTGTCTATGTCATGGAGAAGTCCGCTGGTCACTTGCCCTAACCTCATATCTGTAAGAAACATGTTGTTGGAGAGTGTTGTATGCACTAGACTCACCTATCTTCTATCAAGACTCGTGCTTATGCTTTTAATAAGGTTTTTTCTCTTTTAATGAAGTTTTATCTCTGTTGTTTTGTTTTTTTAATTTGTATAAGATGGTTTGTGGATAGAAAATTCTTGGCGGATGATACTTTTGTTCTTTAAATCTTTCTTTTTCTTTTTATACAGTCAATGTGATAAGTTTAGAGAGGTTTAAATATTGAGGGTGCTCTTTGTTTCATTGTCTATATAATGATTGTTGGATCTCCTCGATCAAATATGATGTTCAAATTAGGAGCATGACTTGTGCAACCTAATTGTTTGCTTGTGGGTAGCAACAATCTTTGAACATAAGATGCTCGACAACCTTCTCAATTTAAAAAATCTCACAAATTTCCCCTCTTAGGTGCTCATAGAAGGCCACACCAGGGCCCTCAGAGAAGGAAAAACTAAATCAAAATAGAGAACATGTTCTACTTCATCCCAATGTATATATATCTGCTTCATCCCGTCGCTTTTTTTGATACCTTGACGTCTATGCTCCAGGTCTTTTATACCTTCCTTTATGTTTTCCTCAAAAATTTACTGCATGAAATTTGATTTGCACACAACAAAATTAAATAAATGAGCATTCATGTGCTCTTAAATCATTCCTACTGTCTTCTCCTTTTTTCTGTGCACATATCTAACGTTGCTTTTGTTCCTAGAATATATTATTTCCAATCATTTCTAAAAATCAATAAACATTATAAAACGTAGCGAGCCACCATCCTATCTTCACAAATTATAGCATATAGGGGAATATTATGAGTAAAAGGATTGGGCACACTGATGCCAAAATAGAATGTTGAATGTAAAAATGTTGGGCATCCTTAAGCCCAAAGCCTCCCAACATCTTTTCTATGGTAATTAGGTCCACTATTTTATTATATTACACCTCGTGGTAAATTTTCAAGTCATCTTTTTTTTGTTGTTAGGTGATCATATTAGGTTCTCTAGTGTTGTGGGATAACATAAGATCTATCTCAATTAACATAATATGAGGTTTGGTAACTTGTTTTGCCTCTATGGGATAGTTGTTTCTCTAACCTGGTGCAAAATTGAGTCCATCTATCTAGGTTACCTACGTATGTGTTGTATTGTGAATGCTTGTTCTAAATAAAGCTCGCTTGTCTCTTACAGTTTATGGGCTCTTGAATACACTTGATAAGATTCTACTTGATCCTTTTTTATTTGTTGCATCTTACTTTCTATCTTGGAATAAATGGTAATCTTGATCCCATCTACACTCCTATGTTACTATGTTACTAGTTATTCCTAGTTACAATAGGACCAAGTTAACCCTTGACCCAATGTGGATCCAATATAAATATAAAATATCTAGCAGAAGTAAATAAAAATGTATTGATCAAGTATAGTAAATACAACTAGGACAAAGTTAACCCTTGAACCTATATCCATATAAAATCTATAGCATAAGTAAATGCCAATTTATTTATCAATTATAGTAAATGTAACTATAGTCCCGAAAAATCAATGTGCACTTAGTATTTATGTTTCCCGCAATAAATTCTTATTGTTTAATCTTTGACACAACTCTAATAATTAAAATAAACTCAATTCGAAAAGGCGACTCAATGCGATTGACTGAAACAAGTTTTATAAGTATAATTGTTGATTTGCATGTTAAAAGCTTCACATTAGCCAATTGATAATGTTGATTGAAGTTATAAGGCATTCTAACTGTTAGTTCTTTATTATTAAGTTTATAGTGTTGAACATTGTGTTTAAACAAATAAAAACAAGTATATAGTGGGTCATTTTTTCAACAATTGTCTCAACTTTAAAATTTAAGACTTTAGTCTAAGTTCTTTTTTAACTCTCGTTTGTAATCATAGGTTTCAATAAAGTAATTATTTCTCATCTTGTATGTCAAAGTAAAAATATCTATGTAATGATGCATTTTCAAGTGAACTTGATATCCAACTCAATGTGTATGTCAAATTTGGTGTTGATGGAGGGTGGGGGTGTTTGTTCATAAAAGTGATATGCATTTTAACCTTGTCAATTGAGCTAAGTCACTTAGGAATTTGGAGGAAACATAGGAAGGAGGTCAAATACAATCTTGAGTTAACAACTAACTCAGAGGTTGCAATGTTCGATAGTATCAAAACTAATGTGCTCAAAATACTACATCCTTAAAGAGTTGTGCTCATTAGTTGCAATTATAATGATTGTTATTATAGACAATTCAAAAAGCATGTACCAAAAATACTAAGCTAGAATAATTATCAGTGGCAGTGGCGATCAATCTTCTATATATAATCAAGTGGCGTTGATCAATTGGAATAGCTACATATGATGATCAACGAGGTGAATAACAACCATTGAAGACATAGTCCCATTAGTTGATTTGTACCTGTTTAGTGAGACCCAATCAACTAGAGGAATAGAAAGGAAGAGAATTGAGGCCCATGCCACACTCTTAGTGAGTAAAGTGTACAACCTTATTCACACATTGCAAAGGTTAGTAAAACTTAGTCCCATTGATCTAGTTCCTGACTTTGGATACCGTGCATGTCCCTATCCATAGTTAATTGTATAAAGATCTCTAATAATAGAGGTGTTCCTATCCTTAGACAAAACATATTTAGAAATGAGAATATGTTCCATCCATCAATGTTTGTTTCAAATTGTAGTATGTCCCAATTCTCACAGAGATTTAATCCTTACCCTTTCAACTATGTCCATACAAAGCAAGGAATGCTAGTTTTATTTAAGGCTATTACATTATAGTCCAATGTTGTATGAGTGAGATAAACATAGACATATTAGTTATGTGTGTGTATGTAAATTGTAGTAACAACTCACCTAAAACTTAGGATGTGTGAGCAATAAAGAGAGATAACAACAAATATGTACATCTTAGGAGAAAACACATTGTATAAATATCTCTTTAAGAGTGAATAAATCCAAAAAGTTTTATGTACACTTCTTTCATTGGATTAAATTGCTATATAAGGTCAAAGTATTTCACAAGACACATTGACATCCTTGTAGGAGTGTTCTCATATTGTAACTCATTTATGAAATATGTATAAGAAGATATAAGCTTAATTTACCAACTTATGTGCCAGTCACAATTCTTACACGCCTAAAGGCACATGAACATGTACTTTTGAGTCTTTTTTTTTCCAGAAGAAAAAAGTAGTTCCTTGATATTCATTAGAATCAAAGGTAATGAAATACACATCTATGATACGTAGGTATCATATCTAGTCAAAACCCACAAACAATGCTCAAGACCCACAAACAGTGTTCAACAACATGAGCAACTAGGGCCAGACTCCCAGCCAAAGTAAAAAATACCACAAATAGTGCTCAACAACCTGAGCAACCAAAACCAGGCTCCTAGCCAAAGTAAGCATTGGGGGCATGTACAAAACCAAACCATCCATTCATCACTCTCTATGCTGCATCTAGTAGAGAAAGATCCTCTTCAAACAAGATGGAGGCTAGGATTCCAACCCTAGCCGACTGGTACAAGGCCTCAACCTGCACAAAAAGAAGCAACCGAGTGTGAAGAGGATCCATCGAAATGTTTAGGGTGTCACAACAACACCCTAAGAAGACAAGAAAATGATACAGTGAAGCTAGTCAAGACGACTATGGAGAGCAAAGAGGAAGGGGAAGCCATTGGTAGAGGAGGCCAAGTCTGAAACTTTGCACATATATGATGCGCATAACCATTGAACTACGGCCATGTAGCCGTCGCATCCTGACATAGAGGCTATGGAAACAGACATAACTACCGAACCAAACACCTCCATTGCCAACACAGTCAAACGCAACAACCATGCAACCGTCGCCTTTGCCAACGCCACAAAAATCCACCAATGCATCATTAATCACGCCACCAACATCACCACCCAACGCCACATACACCACCGCTCGAGCCAAAGCAGGACTAGAGCGTCTCCAAACTATCGCCACCGCCATCACAGATGAACCGAGTCCATGAGAAGGTTGCAGAATAGATACCTTCATCCTTAAAGAAATTCCATCCAACAAGTTGCTATATGCACCAGACGCAGAGATGAAGGAGAGGGTGGCTAGGAAAGGAGCCTTGGCTGCCATTGATAGGTACAGGTAGCGACTCTCAAACCCT
Source organism: Pseudotsuga menziesii (assembly GCA_001517045.1). Classification (NCBI taxonomy): domain Eukaryota; kingdom Viridiplantae; phylum Streptophyta; class Pinopsida; order Pinales; family Pinaceae; genus Pseudotsuga; species Pseudotsuga menziesii. The sequence goes on from LPNX010675035.1 coordinate 202,916, forward strand.
AGTCAATAAGGTCCCTCATGTACTATTGAGTCTTTTATCAAACTGTGCATCTTCACGTGACTCGCGGTGTGCTAGAACTTTGTGAAACGGATAAATATAGCCGAGGTCAATTTTCTTTGTATGTTCAACACCAAGTATGCTCGCAAATACAATGAATACTACAAGTTCTGTAGACCTAATCATGATAAACCATATTGCCATTTAAATTAGGTTAGGTTACATATAATCCTTATAAACCATAATGCCATTTAAAGTAGGACCATAATGCCATTTAAAGTAGGTTAGGTTACATATACACGGTTAGCATAGCGAGTAAACTAAATTGCCCAGAAAACGAGACTCGAGAGTAATCAAACTCACACCAACCGCCACAATTCTGAGTTAACGAACTTTGGACCACGATTAGGTTAGGTCAGGGCAAGGGTCAGATCATAGAACGGATATATATACCTACCTTGATCTCTTCTTAACGTCGATAAACTTGATCTTATCTGAGTGGTTTCCCTGATCGCGGTCTCTGTGGGGAGAAGGGGTTGTCGAATGAGTGAAGCCATGTTGCCGCCGTTGTTTCTTGCGGGCATGGTAGCAGGCTTGCATCTATCCGAAATCCTAATCCTCCCTTCAGATGTTCCTGCGACAGGAATTTAAGCTGCCGTGATGACTTCCCACGAGTTGAGCCCATGTATATTTGGGAAATGTTGCATCCGCGGGCTCACCCACTTATTAAAATTCAAAACTGATAGTTTTCAATTTTTTCCATACAAATAAAAAAGATTGCCCTTGGTTTCTTTCCCAAGAGGTGATTCAGGTAATCTGTTGATTGTCGATGCTATTATTTAGTGCCTGAATAATCTTCAAGAATCCTAAAATGTTTTAAGGCTTGCGTTTTGGTTAATTAATTACAGTGATTTCAGATTTTAGGGTAGTTCAAATTGCCCCTCTTTTTTGTTTATATAGGTGGGAAAAGCAAGGGTTTCAGGAAGTCTAGATAGTGCTTGCCAGAATTAAGGGGATCTAGAATATTTTGATAAAATGGTTGTTACAGGTTGAATCCCATCTTCATCTCTAAGATGTTCACANCGGGAAGTCTAGATAGTGCTTGCCAGAATTAAGGGGATCTAGAATATTTTGATAAAATGGTTGTTACAGGTTGAATCCCATCTTCATCTCTAAGATGTTCACAAAATTCTTATTTATTTTTCTTATTTAGGGTTTCCTTCTTCCTTTGGGTATTTTAATATGGAATTCAGACGTTTGTACTTGAAAAAGTTGTAGGAATAAAAAATAATAATTTTATGTGACAAGAGCTACTAGTATCTGTGACATAATATGTCTATGAGATCAATTTTCTTGTTTCTCAGCAAGAATCTCTTTAGAAAAGATGTCTTTAATAGCATGAGAATATATGTATTAAACTAAAGTCAGTTCACATGCAATTGAGGACATAATACCAACGGTTCAGAACTTTTAACCCCATAGTCTCTGAATTATGACGGGAGAGAATGACTGTTTATATAATTAGTCTTTGAATTATGTGGTTGATATGGTTGTTTCTTGTTAGAATGCATTATGCAATTGCTAATTTTGAACACTATTGTTACAGATTGGAAATATCCGTACTTTTATGGATCAAACTTGTGAATTAAAAGGAAATATATGGAAATACATGTTTTGAACTTCTTGAATTAATATATGTTCTTGATTTTTAAGCTCATTAATGAAGTTTGTACCTAATAACTTGTGTTCTTAATTGTTAATCTCATTATTAAAGTTTGTTAATAATAACTTGTATTCGTAATTGTTATAATTAAACTCATTTAAGTTTAGTGATGTGTGTACACTAATCATTTAAATCAGAAAAAAACAAAACTACAGCTTCTTAAATGTTAAACTCATTTGTAAGTTTGTATATAATAACGTGTGTTTTTACTTGTTAATTATTAAGCTTATTCAAGTTTACCTATTCTTAATTATTAAAAGAAGCGTATTAAGCTTATTCAAGTTTACCTATTCTTTATTATTAAAAGCTCAGTCAAATTTGTACATAATAATGTGTACAAATCAAAAATAAATGTTCTTAAATGTTAAGCTCATTTGTGAAGTTTGTACATAATAACTTGCTTATTTAAGTTTACTTATTCTTAATTATTAAAATTTCATTCAAGTTTGTACATAATAATGTGTACACATCAGAAATAAATGTTTTTAAATGTTAAGCTCATTTGTGAAGTTTGTACATAATAACTAGTGTTTTTAATTGGTAAATGTATATAATAATGTATATACACATACCATTAAAATTAGTAACATTTACATGAAATTTCTTACAACAATGATGAAAGAAGCAAAGGAAATGCACATACCAAATGCCCATAATTGGTAAGTGTACATAATAATGTATGTACACATTTATGTAAATGTTACAGGAAAATAAAATGGTATGTACACACATCACTAATATCAGTAACATTTACATAAAATTTCTTACAACAATGATGGAGGAAGAAAAGGAAATGCACACACCAATTGTGCATAGTGCATACTACATTTGGAACTGAACATATATGCAAAAAAAAGAAGGAAAATCCTCCATTATAAAAGAAAATGCCTAATCCGTTACCAAGACTAGAAATATGCCTAACCCATTACCCCTAACATTTGTACTTGAAAAAGTTGTAGAAATAAAAAAATAATAGTTTTATGTGACAAGAGCTACTAGTATGTGTGACATAATCTGTCTATGAGTTGAATTTTCTTAGCAAGAATGTCTTTAAGAGCAAGAGAATAAATATATTAAACTAAATTTAGTTCACATGCAATTGAGCACATAATATCAATGCTTCAGAATGAATATGAATTTTCTTAGCAAGAATGTCTTTAAGAGCAAGAGAATAAATATATTAAACTAAATTTAGTTCACATGCAATTGAGCACATAATATCAATGCTTCAGAATGAATATTTTATAATCGCTATTTTTTAACACAATTTCACACTGGAAATGTCCTTTCCTAATTTGAACTTGTGAATTAGAAGGAAATACATGTTTTGAACTTGTGAACTAAAAGGAAATACATTTTCCCAATTTGAACTTGTGAATTGGAAGAAATACATGTTTTGAACTTGTGAACTAGAAGAAATACATGTTCTTAATTGTTAAGCTCATTCATAAAGTATATAATAACTTGTGTTATTAATTGTTAAGCTCATTCAAGTTTGTACATAATAATGTACATGTTCTTAATTGTTAAGTTCATTCATAAAGTTTGTACATATTAACTTTTCTTAATTGTTAAGCTCATTCAAGTTTGCACATAATAATGTGTGCACACATATCTCTTAATAAGGAAATACACGTTCTTAAATGTTAAGCTCATTTGTGAGGTTTGTACATAATAAATTGTGTTATTAATTTTTAAGTTCATTCAAGTTTGTACATAATAATGTATGCATGCATTTCACTTAATTCAGTAACATTTACATGAAATTTTGTACAACAATGTTGGAGGAAGCAAAAGAAATGTGCATACAAAGCTTGCATCCCACACTTGCAGGAATTGACATCTATGCAAGTAATGGAAAATTTTCTAATATACAAAAAGTGCCTAACCCATTGCTCCTCAAAAAGTTACCTAAAATTTGACCCATTTAATTAACCCTTGAGGGTGTAAGATACACCCCATGGTACAATACTAATTAACCCTCTAATGTTTGACTCAACCCTAATCCATCAACTAGGAGGAAATACATGTTCTTAATTGTTAATCTCATTCATAAAGTTTGTACATAATAACTTGTGTTCTTAATTGTTAAGCTCATTCAAATTTGTGCATAATAATGTGTGCACACATCACTTAAATCAGGAAATACATGTTCTTAAATGTTGAGCTCATTTGTGAAGTTTGTGCATAATAACTTGTGCTCTCAATTGTTAACTTCATTCAAGTTTGTATAAAATAATGTATGCACACATATCACTTAAATAAGTTAAAATTACATGAAATTTCTTACAACAACGATGGAGGAAGCAAAAGAAATGTGCATACCAAATTTGCATGTTTGACTCAACCCTAATCCATCAACTCACCTCAAAAGCCACTAATTAACCATTTAAGGTGTAAGATACCTGCAATGGTAAGACACTAATTAACCTCCTATTATTGGACTAATCCCAAACCATTAATTAACCTTCTAGAGGTCATTGTACCACAAGCCACCAATTAATTCATGAGGTCTAAACCTTTTGCCTCTATTGAAATATTGTAACTTCGAAGAATATTCTATATGTATCTTTTTGTGGTCCCCGATGGTCCTAGCGGGAGAACCACTTGTATTAATTTGTACCACGATGCTCCTAATCGGAAGAACTAATAAGAGTCATGAGGTAGTCCCCTCTAATTGTGAAAGGTGGGTCATTATCACCCCAGTGTGGTTACTTGAGCCTACATGTGTAACTCGATCCTACATGACAGATGAGTTAACTTAAGTGAACGGATGAATATAAATAGAGGTGTAGTGCTCCTCATTTGGAATACACACTCTCACTTGTGTAGCGCATTAGTGGAGAAGAGAAGTAGCTGGAGAAGGAGGAGGATTAGGATTTGATCTCCTTACTGGTTTTATCTTTATCTTTTTGGGTAATCTATATTGAGGAAGGTTTTGCTGGGTTTTTCCCTTTAGGGTTTTCCCAGGATAAATATTTGTGTTCCTTTTGTATGGTTGTGCTTGTCTATCTTTCAGTGATCCTGTTTATATGCTTTTGTTATGAAAATGAAATGAAATATTGATGTCTTAGCTAAGCATATGAAAAGTTAACATGGAATCAGAGCCACCCTGAAAAGAAGACATTGTACAGCTACAGAATCTAGGGCTTCTTACTTTGTGGTTCTCTCTCCACAATCGATCAGCAAAAGAAGGCTAGGCTGACTCTCCATTGAAGGGCGCATCTCTCTGTCGAAGTGGAATTCGATTCCGAGCATTTTCAGTTTTTGGTGCGGGAAATTAGGGCTTCTTGTAGAAGAATAATTTTTGAGTGAGCCCGAAATAGGATTTCTCTCCTAATCGAAATCGAATTTTAGAGACCTGGATCAATTTTTTTGGTTGGGTGAAACTCCGGGAAAGTCAAACCCTAGTTTGACCTTGAGCTGGAAAAACCCTAAATACTAAAAATGATACGTTTTGGTACATTCGATATATCCCGAGATTGGAGAAGGATCAGGAGCTGAAAATTGCAAAGATCGAATATAAAATCCTGGTGTACACTGTATCCAAACATAAGCCTCATATTCTCTATATTCTGGGAGATATGATCCCTCCAAATTAGGGTTCCAGCCTCTTCTAGAATTCATCCCTAAACAGGACACCTAGGAAGAATTGCTATAGCTTGGGCTGTAGAGGTCCAAATGGAATTCATGAAGATGTTCCAGAAATAGCATAGACTTTAATTTCTTTGGTCCAAATTTCAGAACCATAATATGAAACAGTGACATGTGGCAGGCCATACAACTTCGCTCTTCAAAATAGTCCTGTAACAAGTCACCTTGGGAAAAGGATCATAAATCCCAATTGGTGAGACAAATTTTGATGAGACCTATGGTGTTGGATCAGGGACATTCTAGGTTACCTCATTGATAAATTTCAGACATAAATCAGCTGTAATGTCAGATATATCATAGAAACAGTGATAGGCATTTCTGTAGAAGAAATTGGAAAACTAGGGCTTCCTATTCCGAGAGCTTCCCTCCACTATTTTCAAAAAAGGAGTACATTGGACAACTACATTTGAAGAGATATATATTTATATCCAATCAAATATGAAAGATTCTAAGTTTTGGAAATTATGGTTTCTCTGACAAACCCTAAATCAACCAGCTCTGGAAGCAGGATAGACACCTCAAATCGGTAAGATCTAATCTTTTGCTATTTGCATTTGAGGTTCTCATTTCAAAGTGATCTATCACATTAGCTTGATGATAAGCTTGGTAAAGTTGAAAAATTCCAAGCATGGAAGTATTTGATCTCTCTGAAGAAAATTAATTGGAAACCTACATGAGTAGAGAGGTTCTAGTCCCATACGGAGATGAGGCTCAAAGCCTTACACAAGAAGAACTTGATCAAGGCCAAGAAGATCATTGTTGATTCAATCGCAAATCAACTTGTACCACAAGTGTCTTCCCTAAAGACACTGAAAGAGATGTTTGATTCCTTGGCCAAGCTATTTGAAGGAAATAACATACATCAGAAGCTGACCTTAAGAAACAAATTGAAGAGGTAAAAGAAGAAGTGAAGAATGAAGAAGTGGTGATAGCCACCTTGAATGGCCTCTCGGGATCGTGGGATTCATTCATGAAAAGAATGTATTCCAAAAGGAAGTGATTACTTTTCAGCTCGACTCATAAGAAGAGAAGAAGAAGATGGGAGCAATTGAAGATCAAGCTCTCACCATTCAAAGAAGATCCCTTAAGCGATGAGGAATGTGAAGAACTCAAATTCTTGAAGAACCTCTTATCCATCTTTTCATTTGGATAAGAAATGATGATTTCATGAATGAAGAAGATGATAAAGTAGAATGATCAAGATGGAGTCTACCCACGAAACAAATAAAATATAAGTATTCAATTGTCATTTCATGATATTGTTTTGTTATACATTTGATTATATTTAGTTGATGTGTTATGCATGATAGATTGTTTGCATTAATGAATGTATACTACTAATATGCATGTGATGGGTAAGTATCTCACGGTGCTATACAACTCTCCATTTCTACTTATCTAGAATGAAACCTCTTTTCTGACATATTGGATTAGTGCACAATCTCATTGATGTCATGGTAGAGATGGAAGGCATCTAGAAAGTTTCCATGAGATATGGATGAATGTTGTATTGGATAAATAGTTGCATGATGTATAATAATTTGTCATTATGCATATGTTTTATGAAATAGTTCTAACCATGCAACTGGTTCATTTGAATTGTAGGAAAGGTCCTGTACAAACTCCTACAAGAAAAGAAGGATGAGACTTGTTCCGAAGAATAAGTAATGACAATTCAAGATTCACTCCAATAAAAATGAATCTGAAGCTCACAGGGTCAGAGACACCATGACAAAAGAAAGAGCTTCAGAGAGAGGTAGATCCACCTTGAAGGATGAAGACCACCATGGGTACGAGAGATAACTCAAGATGAAGAAAAGAATGCTATGAAAGAAGTTATGATCAAAGAATAACAGTTGATCATGGGGAATGATGTATACGATATGATTTCGAGACATAAAGGGAAGTACGTAGTATTTATGGATCTACAAGAACAAGTGTACAAATCAAGGTTCATGATTTGCCTTTGAAAGAATAGACTATGACATGACATACTCTATTGACCAGACCTACTAGAATTATATATCAAGCATAGAACCACCTGTACAGAATGAAGAAGGAAGATGATACTCCACTTTAGGGGGAGTGACTATAGAATATATCTAAGTTCAACATGGTACGACATGATGGACAGCTTCTTGCTGGATCGAGACTTTACCAAGAGTAAAGTGGGTTCCAACCTTCAAGGTTGAATGCAGAAGAATAGGATATGTTGATGACCTGACAAGACGAACTCATGGAAGATGTTATGATGAAATAATACTAGAATGATGTTTGGGATATAATACTCAAACCAGAAAGCAAGAATGTGATATCTTCCAAATGGATTTTTTAAGATAAAATATGTTGCTGATAGAAGTAAGGAAGACTTGTGGTTTCTATTAGAAAGAGGAAATTAATTCTGAATAGACACTTACTTCAGGAAGCAAGGTACACTTCCTTCAGAACTATGATGGTAGTTGCTTCCATGATGAAGTACAGACAAACCTTCCTTAATGGTATGATTGAGGAATAGTTTTACATCAAATAGTCACGAGGATTTGAAGTTGAAGACAGATGGAATCAAGTATGCAAGTTGAAGAAGGCCCTCTATGGCCTGAAGCAAGCTCCCAAAGCTTGGTATGGAAGAATAGATAGTTTCCTAATAAACATGGGCTTTGCCAAGAGTAAAGTCAATCCTAACCTTTACTACAAGGTTGTAGAAGATGAACCTATCATCCTATTATTATATGTGTATGACTTATTCTTGATAGGGAATGAGAAACAGATCATGGAAAGCAAGAAGAAACTAGCAGAAAAATTTGAGATGAAATACCTTGGGTTGATGCATTATTTCCTAGGTCTGGAAGTATGGCAAAGTTTAGAAGGAATCTTTCTCAACCAGGAAAAGTATGCGGTAGAGATATTGAAGAGATTTAATATGTTGGAATGCAAAGTCATGGCCACACCCATGGACTCCAACCTGAAGCTGTTAGCTGATGACTCATCAGAGTTAGTGGATGCGACTCACTATAGACAGATCATTGGGTCATTGATGTACTTAACAAATACCAGACTAGACATTTGTTTTGCTGTTAACACCTTAAGTCAATATCTTGTTCAACCAAGACGGGTTCACTTAGTAGCTGCAAAACATGTGATGAGATATCTGAAGGGACTATAGACTTTGGTCTATACTATGATGGTAGCCATGAGTATAGATTGTATGGCTACACAGATGCAGATTGGGCTGGAAGTATCTCAGATAGAAAAAACACTTCAGGTGGATGTTATAGTCTGGGATCTGCTATGATTTCATGGTTTTGCAGAAAGCAGTCTAGTGTTTCTCTAAGCACAGCTGAAGCAGAATATATAGCAGCTTGCTCTGCTAGTTGTGAATCCATATTACTTTGAAAGCTGATGTCAAGATTATTCAACCTAGAGTTGGACACTACCATGATTCTATGTGATAATCAAATTGTATAAAGATGACAGAGAACCCAGTATTCCACGATAGATCGAAGCACATAGAAATCAGGTATTTCTACATACAAGATAGATGCAGATGATGGTGATTTAGTATTTCTATATTGAATATAGAGATGATGATGATTTCAGTATTCCCATACTGAAGATATAGATGGTGTTTCAGTATTTATATACTGTAGATGCAGATGATGGTGATTCCGAATATAGAGGTGACGATGCTTTCAGTATTCACATACTGGAGATACAAATGGTGATAGTTCAGTATTCACATACTAAAGATGTAGATGATGATGTGTTGACAAATCCTCTGTCTCGGGTAAAGTTCGAACACTTTCGGGACAAGCTTGGTGTGGTTCGAAAAGACCTTCCCCAAAAGGGGGAGTAGTGATGTTGCAGTGGGATTGTATCATCCCTGGGCACTTGCCCTAAAGTGATCTAGAGACCTCGGTCCTCGAGAATGAAGAGGGATTGTATCATCCTGGGACATTTGTCCAGAAGTGATCCGGTGACCTTGATCCTCGAGAATGAAGAAGGATTGTATCATATTAGGACATCTATCCAGAATAGATCTAGTGACTTCGGTCCTCGAGAATGTAGTGGGATTGCATCATCCTTGAACTTTGGTTCAAAAAGGTATCTAGAGGCTTCGGTCCTCGAGAATGTGGTAGGATTGCATCATCCTTGAACTTTGGTTCAGAAAGGTATCCAGAAGCTTTGGTCCCCGAGAATGTGGCAGGATTGCATCATCCTTGAACTTTGGTTCAAAAAGATATCCGGAGGCTTTGGTCCCCGAGGATTGCATCATCCTTGAACTTCGGTTCAGAAAGGTATCCGGAGGCTTCAGTCCCCGAGAAAGTGGTAGGATTGCATCATCCTTAGACCTAGTCCTAAAGTGATAGGGACTGATTATCTCGTAATCAATCCAGTGACTTCGGTTGTTGAGAATGTGGTAGGATTGTATCATCCCAGGACTTAGGTCCAAAAGTGATCCGAAGACTTTTGTCTTCATGCTATGGATTGCAGGTTGTTGCTGATGATGATGACGTACTGATTGAAATATCAGATTATGATGATGATGACGTACTATTCGAAAGATCAGAGTATGATGATGATGATGTTTCTGTTCGAAAGATCAAAGTGCTGAAGATGATGTTGCTGATCGAAAGGTCAAAGTGCTAAAGATGTTGCTACTGATTGAAAGGTCAAATATGTTTCCTATCGAAGCGGTCAAAGATTGTTGCTGATCGAAGTGGTCAAAGTGTTGATGTTGCTGAAGACTGAAGATTGAAGATGAAGACTACATGATGTTGAAAAGCTTCCAATGATTTATAGATGTGTTACCCTAATGATGCTGATGATGCTCTCTCTCTCTCCTGTTATTTGGTGTTGTTGATGTTGTTGTAGAATACCCTTCTCATTAAGGGGGAATGTTGAAATATTGTAACTTCGAAGAATATTCTATATGTATCTTTTTGTGGTCCCCCATGGTCCTAGTGAGAGAACCACTTGTATTACTTTGTACCCCGATGCTCCTAATCAGAAGAACTAATAAGAGTCATGAGGTAGTCCCCTCTAATTGTAAAAGGTGGGTCATTAGCACCCCAGTGTGGTTACTTGAGCCTACATGTGTAACTCGAGCCTACATGATTAACTCGAGCCTACGTGACAGATGAGTTAACTTAAGTGAATGGATGAATATAAGTAGAGGTGTAGCGCTCCTCATTTGGAACACACACTCTCACTTGTGTAGCGCATTAGTGGAGAAGAGAAGTAGCTGGAGAAGGAGGAGGATCAGGCTTTGATCTCCTTACTGGTTTTATCTTTATCTTTTTGGGGAATATATATTGAGGAAGCTTTTGTTGGGTTTTTCCCTTTAGGGTTTTCCCAGGATAAATCTTTGTGTTCCTTTTGTATGGTTGTGCTTGTCTATCTTTCAATGATCATGTTTATATGCTTTTTTTATGAAAATGAAATGAAATAATGATGTCTTAGCTAAGCATATGAAAAGTTAACAACATCCTCCACCAACCCACTCAATTACTACTATATAACACACTAATTCTAAGTAGTTTATAAGTCCTTTATTTGACACCTCTAATTGGTAAACTTGAACCTTCTTAACCTTGCATTGACTTAACCAACTAAAACCTCCTTAACCTTGCATTGACTCTTGACCAACTAACACCTAAAACTTAACCCACTACCCCCAACTTAGAATAACCATACCACTAACATATTAATGGACATTATTATTGCAAAATATTGAGACATTATTATTAAGTAATTTATAAATCCATTATTTGACACCTCTAATAGGTAAACTTGAACCTCAACCTTGCATTGACTCAACTAACTTGAACCTCCTTAACCTTGCATTGACTCTTGACCAACTAATACGTAAACCTTATCCCACCACCCCCAACTTAGAATCACCATACCACTAACATATTAATGGCCATTATTATTGAAAAATATTGAGACGCTAACCCTTCACCTCAAAACTTAAACCTTGGACTAAACCCTTAACACACTGCCCCTTAACCATTGGAAATTCTATTCATGGGCTCTCTTAAGACTAATCTCAAATCCCCAACTCACCACCCCCTTGAGTTTAACCCTTAACTAACTAATCCACTAATTACCCCTTAACCTCAAAGCCTCTAATACACTAAACCTAAAACTCATTGGCTCCATAACGTTGTTCCCTTATTTGCATGGAACAATTACAAACCATATTGAACTAGGTTACATTTTGTTTTCATCATCCATAGGCCTCATTCTAAATGTCAAGACTATATATTCTTGCTATGGTGAGCCTATGTGAAACAATATAAAATTATGTACAACAAATTTAGATCAAGGTACAGTTCAATAACAAAATTTAAAGAAATTCAAATTGTCATAATGTTGTTGGGAAATGGGTTAGCGGATCCTTTAAAACCATTAATTAACCCATAAACTCTATTTCAATCCTAGCCACTCATAAACTCTCTAAGCTCTTTTCCCTTTCACCCAAGGCGCTAATCAAATCCCCAAAGTCAACTTAGCAGCCCGAATAACACCCCTTATGCTAATGCTAAACCATTAATCAACCCTCCTAACCATGAAAAAAACCATCGGTTAGCATATTAAGAAACATGGATGCTAATTTTATTGTAATTTCCAGTAGGTATAGCATTTTGAATTATTACCTTTGCATAAAGAACATCTCTTTTAAAGGAAACTTCAGAAATTTACCCCCAAAACAATCTATATTTATCTTACGTACACTCATTTTATTGAATTTAATTGCTAGAAATAAGGTGAATAACACACATTAACATGAATAAAATTGTGAACTAAGGAGATTGATGTAAGGATAATGTATGCAGATCCTTGTGTGTTTAAGTGTATGTTAGTGGCTAACTAATTAATGTTTCCTTGGTGTTTATGGCACAACTATGGATTGCAAACAAGGAGGAAAAAAACATGTCGAATGCACGAGATCCAAATGCTAGGGTTTGAAGACTGTTACAGGCATGCTCAAGGCATTGTCTCATGGATTTCATTGGCTCTGGTGCATTGTCCTCCTTTATTGTAGCATGAAAGGTAACCCAACCACTCTTTGCTTTGTCTTCTTACCTTTCTTGTTTCTTTGTAGGGTTTGGGGCCGATTTTTATTAACTGTGTCGTCTTCTTTACTGGCCTCTCCACATGGTGTACTCCCACCTTCTCGAAGGGATTAGTACCAACCATGTATAAAAATAAGTGGGAATTGACTCGTTTCGTCTTATCTACCATTTGCTTTAAATTTTCGTAGTCTATGGGATTTTCATGACTTCGTTGTTTCTTTCTCCCTCCTATCATCCTCGTCATCATTTTTGGTCAGGTATTTTCGGGCTTTCAGGGTTTCCGGGTCTTAAGGTTGACCTTATGTGCGCATTCACAGGCTCTTGTTGGAATTCTTGGGATCAACTCTGTCACTGGATAGGTTTTTTTTAATCTAACCCTTTTTCCCTTGTTTTTGAGTTGTTTCTAACTCCCTGTATAGGGTTTTTCTTCACGATTCCTATTTTGTTTGTTTGTTTTCTCGGAGGTGGTTTCTTCTTTCTCCCTTCTTTCTACCTAGTACCTTCCTAGTACCTTGCACCATGTCCTCCCGCCTCCTGTGGAGCCTGTTTACCACTGGTTTTCTCATTGGAGGTCTTCTCTCGACTCTGGGTATCTGTGCTCTTATGTTTTGACTAGTCTCTCCTGGTCCCTCCTCCTAGGCCCTAGTAATGGGATCTAATGCTCAAATTTTTTCTACTTCTTTTGAAGGCGTCACGGGTTTGAGACAGAATCGAGTCAACTCTTCCTTTCGCTCCTACTAGAAAACCAAAGCGGTGAAGGCTCTTGAGGCTAAGCGTAGATATGTCTTAGGAAAGGATGTGATGATGAACAAAGTGGAAGCGTTATGTAATAGAGCTCTTATCGGTCATTTGGAACACTGTAATTTGGACAAATATGATTGGATCGAGTGGGATACTCTCCACTGGAAGCTACTTCTTGATTATATTCCAACTATTATCCTATTGGTAAACAAATGGTTGGTCTTCGTTTTCCTTGAATAAAAGGATGCCTCTCTCATCTCGCGCTCTCTATGGACCATCCAAAAAGGGTCTCTGGTTTTGGGTCTTTGGCACTCTAGCTTTGACCCTCTTCAGGAGGGTGGTTAAGCGTCACCTTTGGGTCCTTTTCCTATCCCTCCCCTTTTTGCTTTGGAACAAGTATTTTTTGACTGGTCTCGCAAATTCTCTTGGGAGTTTTGTGGCTATTGAAAATGACTTTCATGAAATATTCGACAAGCGTATGCCCTAGGTATTAGTGGATTTGGATGTTTTTGAAGGCTTGATCGCAGGGATTCACATTATTTGTGATTGCAAGGTCATTTTACAAAGACTGGACTACTTAAATGTGCCCTTCAGATGCAATTACTGTCACGAAACTGGCCACCTCAGAAGCACTTGCACCTCCCTATTGCATAGTTTTTCTTGGCACAAGGGTTTTGACATGAGTGACCCGCACTCACGCTCTCCTCCTATTGACTCACCCTCTGTAGAAGTCAATGATTCTCTATCACCTACAGTTATGTTTGGCTCTTCGTCTCCTACACTATATGATGATCTTACGAAAGGTGAATTAGTTTACATTGAAGATGTTGAAAATTGTTCCAGAATGTCTCTCCTTTCTATCTCTGTGGATACTCGGAAGGGTTGCTCTATAATGAAGAACTCTATTTTCCCTCATATTTCTCCTTCTTCATTACTTCATCATTTGAGAACTGTATATGTTCCTGATCCCTTTGTTTCCCCTCCCTTGACGACTCCTGAGGCTCTTCCTCCTTGTTTGGGATCTCCTGTTATCCGGTCTTCTTCTCCGTCGGTGCCTAGCTTGTCGGCCCCTATATTGATACATGAGGACTTTCCTCCCCTTTCGATAACTTCACCTGAACCTACTGAACCCTCTATGGTAAGCCCTAGAGACTCTCCCTCCTTTATGGACCCTTCGCTTCTTAAATCCCTCTTTATATTTTCTGATAAATATCCCCTCTCCCATTTCACACTACCCTTGGATTCTATTAGATTCGAAAATGTTACCATACATAAATCTAGGAAAGCCAAACATCCTTCTAGTTCTCTGGGGGAATTGGGAACAACTGGTATTTTTACTCCTCTTTCTGTCAGAATCAAGGAAGCAGCCAGAGTTTCTTTGACCTCCCACAGTATGTCAACCCCTCAAGTACTTAGAGCAGTGTCACCTGCTGGTCCAGGTTCCCCATGAAACTTCTCACAATGAACAATCGTGGCTTCGGGGGGATTACCAAAAAAAAAGACCCTAGGTATTTTTTTTGGATTTAAATCCTGATATGATCCTCATACAGGAAACTATGTGTGACCATTACCATGCTCTTTGTCCTTTTTTCTAAGCTCAAACCTAGTTGTGAGTTCTGATCCATTGATTTCGTAGGCCTTTCTGGGGGCCTCTTAATTGGATGGAATTCTTTACTTGCTCGCTGCAAAGCCTTTGTCTCCTGTGCGGGTATCTTGGTCAAATATCAATTCAAGGGCTTAAAATCTAAGCTCTATATCCTTAACTTATATGGCCCTTACTCGAACAGGGAATTTTTTTAAAACAATGTTGTGGTTGGGGGCATATTTGAACTTCCAAATCTCATAGTAGTTGGGGACCTAAATTTCACCCTATCTGATGCTGAAATATGGGGTAACAAATCCCATGTTGATCTGTTGTCCCCATTTTTCTCTTAGTTGTTGGCTAATGCTAATATGGTGGATCTAGACCCTCACTCTTTCGGCCCTATGTGGAGGAATGGGAGCGGAGGGATTGAGTGTATAAGCAAAATACTAGACATGTTTATTTCCTTGGCTCATCTTCTCCCTCTCCTCAGTTGCTACAGAACCTGATCTCATCCCTCTGAGATCGCATACCACTTCCTAATCTGCCTAGAATGGGATGTCCTTTCTTCCTCTCACCTCTACCCATTCAAGTTCAATCGGACCTGGATTTTGGAAAAGGATTTTTCCTCAATTGTTAAAACCTCTTGGACCTCTGATTCCTTTCTTCCTACTCTTGACCACATGTCTATTCTTAATTTCAAACTCAAAAGGCTCAAAGGTGTGGTGAAAGATTGGGAAAAGAAGCAACTGCTCAATTGGGAAAATTTTGTTACTGAAACTAACTTGGATATCTACTCTCCCCTTACATATCGGCCCTCAGTTATACTTACTAAGATGGAAACTGTTCAACTGACATCTCTAAAATTTCATAAGGAAAAGTATTTGGAACATGATGTCTTGACTTGGAAGCTTAAAAAAGTATCTGGAACATGAGGTCTTGACTTGGAAGCTTAAAAGCAGAGCCAACTGGATTAGTCAAGGAGATGAAAAAACATAATTATTTCACAATTTTGCTTCTACAATAAGGAATTCAAAAGCATTTTTGGCTCTACAGAATTAGGCTGGAGAACGGGTGGAAGAGGAGGCTCATCTTCAATAGTTGGGAGAACAACACTTCTCGGATTTATTCAAAGATGAAGGAAACGCTAGTATTGTTTATCGACTTAAAGTTATCAATCTCTTTCCCTCTTGTGTTCAGGAGGATGAAGCAGGTATATTCCTTCCATAGATCTCACTTTCATAAGTTGAAGAAGATTTAGAAGGCTTGAAAAAGGACAAGAGCCCCAACCCTGATGGATGGCCCGTAGATTTCTTTCTCTAGTTCTTTGATCTGGTTGGTTTAGAACTTCTAAGGGTTGTGGAATAATCTAATATTTGGGAAAAGGTCATCAAATATATTAATTCCATGTTCCTTACTATTATCCCTAAGTGCAAAAATACTTGAACATTTGCAGACTTTCGACCTACCTCACTTTGAAATCTAATTTATAAGCTCATCTCTAAAATTGCAGCAAATCATCTGAGAATTTTTTGGACAAGTCCATCTCAGCTCAGCAGTATGGATTCCTAAAAAACAGACATATTATTGAGCCTATGGGCATCACACAGGAAATCCCGCACACCATCAAAATGAAAAAGTTGCAGGCAATGGTTCTCAAACTGGATCTTTTCAAAGCATTTGATCGAGTAAATTGTAATTTTTTTTAAGATCGTTCTTCTTCAAATTGGTGTACCAATAGATGGGGTGAACTGGATCATGGGTTGTGTTAGCTTCTCAATTTTTTTCGATCCTTGTCAATGGCACCCCAACAAAATTCTTCTTGGATTTTCTAGGCATACGATAGGGATGTCCCCTATCTCATCTCAACTTCATACTGGTTATAGAAGGTCTCAGTCTTATTATTAATGAGGCTCAGAGGAAAGGCAAGATAAAAGGGATCAAATTTTCTTCAATTCTTACATTAACACATTTGCTCTTTGTTGATGATGTGATTATGTTTGGGTTGGGGACATTGGAAGAATGGAAGGCTTATAAGGGCGTACTTGATCTCTTATGCTCAACTTCATAAATGTGCATTAGTCTAGAGAAGTATTCCTTTATTTTTAGTTAAGTTGATGTGGAAACAATGGATCTCATTTCTTCCATCCTTCCCTTCAAAATGGCACTCTTATTCGAAGGATTCAAATATCTTGGATATTGTCTTCAACCACTGGTCCATTGCACAAATGATTGGAGGTGGATCATACAAAAATTCAAAAAAAGAACTAGTAATTGGGCTTATAGAATGCTAACCCTTGGAGGAAGGATGATTCTTGTCAGGTCTGTTCTGTCAGGGTTAGCTGTCTACTGGTTTTCCTTAGCTCGGATGCCCATATCCATTCTGAACTATCTCAGACATTGCATGTTTACATTTCTTTGGGGCAGCTCAGGTGGCAAACATAAGATGCACCTAGTTGATTGGCTTACTATCTCCTAACCCCATGACTATGGTGGATGGAACATCAAAAACTTGGATTGGTTATGTACGTCTCTCAAAATTAAAATATTATGGATGGTATTGAATGGTAATGGAACATGAAGTCATATCATTGGCCATAAATATCTTAAAAACCTTTTTGTCAAAGTCTAGCGATGTAAACAACACTTTTATGTACAAGGTTCCTCATACTTCTGGAATGGTTTTATTATGACTCTTTCTTGGACCACCATGGAATTGGGCTAGAAGGTTTGCGATGGTAAAAGAATTAGGCTGGGAATAGACCCTATTGCTAGTGTGAACTCTTCTTATGTGCTCTATAAGGGGCTTAGGTATTATCTTTGTGACTATGGCATTTCAACACTCAAACATGCCCGTAATTATGGAGAGAGAACAAATTTGCAATCCTATTGGTTATCTGTAGAGGATTTGGACTTGGGAGGTATTTGGAAGGTTCAATGGACATAATTTATTAAAGGACTGACTCATGGGGGTATCATATTAGAATAAGTTCAACACTAATTAATTTGGATGCACAACAAAATAAATTGCGTAGTCTCAACCAATTTGGCTTATGATCTCATTGTCTCCTCCATGCTGCCTTTGTCACCTGTTAAATCTTATACTCATTTATGGTGCTGTAACATGCCATTAAAAGTAAAATGTTTCACCGAGATGTGCATTGAGAACTGTATAAATTCTTGGGAAAACTTAACTAAAAAAGGATGGATTGGTCCTAATAGATGTTGCTTCTGCAAGATAAGTGAGGAATCGATGAGTCATATCTTCATTTGGTGTCCATTCACTTGGGCCATTATTGATATCTTGTGTAGGAATTTTAATTTATCTCTTATTTGGAATGGTCCAACCCTCCTGGATAACATAGAGATTTGTTTCAAAAGGGATAGGGACTGCCTCTATCTTCCCTTATTCTTTATCTGGAACTTATGGACCCCCCACAACTATTGCTTATTTGAATATAAGACTCCAAACATGGTCCCTCTCTCCTATATAATTTTGGAACAGGTGAAATCTTTTCCTGTGGAATGCAAAAGAAGTTCAAATCACAGGATTGTTGGTAATGCTCCGGAAATAACCTACCCTTCTTGTTTTTTTAACGGGGATGCAACAAATAAGATTGGAAGAGTGGGTATCTTTCTTCTGATAAGTCAACCCCACTTTTTATGCGTCAAGATGGGATGTGGGCGCAACACCAACACCAGAGAGGAATTACTGGAACTTTGGGAATTACTGCATTTTTCAAAAGCGATTTGCATTCCCACTCTCCATGTTTATGGGGACTCATCTGTAATCATAAACTGGGAAAATGATAAGGCAACTCTCTCTGCTCTCGATATGGATTGTTGGTGTGACAAATTTCATCATGTCTGTAGAGAGAAAAATAAGAGGGCATACAGTTTATCCAAGGAAGCACTCCCCATGGCTTCATCCTACTTTCCTTCACTGAATATTAGGAGGAAGTAGCTATTGAGGAAGATAAGCTACAACTCTTCTAGAGTCGAGCTAGTTTTTCTTACTCATTAAACTTCTGCTTATTATTTATTTTGAGTATGGAATGGTTGAGTCTTTAGAGCATCATCTTGGATGCTTGAGCATGGCACTGATCTCCTTTGCTGGAAATTCATTTAGTCACTTCCCCCAAGCACCTCCTTGGATAAACTAACTCGGCTCTTTCTATATCCTCTTCATACATGTTTGGATGGTATTCCTTGAGAAAGTTGGTTGATGTTTCAATGATTTTTGGTTGGTATCTTTAGCTCGTGCATTGTATTTTTCTCTTGGAATTGTCTTATGGTTCTGATAAAAAATGAAATCTTGATATCATCGTATTGTAACAATTACATTTGATTCTATTTTTGAATATCAAGGAACAACTATTTTTCTTCTGGAAAAAAAAGTGTAGTTTAGTGGGTATTGATGGGGTATAAGTCAATTTTATGTTATACTTCAATATGTGGTCAACTTTATTTCAATCATTTGTAATATTTGATTTTCTTGTGTATGTGTTAATATTAGGTTGTTTCACATTTAATAAAATTCAATTAAATAAAAACCTTAATTATCAAATATTAATGTAAAAATGTACTAAGATTATCAATAATAGTTTGAGAATCTTTTCCTCATAGTCAATGAAATGTAAATTAGAAACTAATGTTGATTTACAAATTTTAAGCATAACAACAATGAATTTCTTTGATTCACCCAATGAAGATCAAGAAATTGTTTCTTTCTTCTAAAAAAATATTGCATGCCAAATAATGAATCATTTGAACTTTTTAAAGCAAATCTTGATAAGTAAAAGATGAATTACAATGCATCCTTGTAGTTATTCATATTTAATCATATCTTTATTCATATTCTTACCACACCGTCACACCGCATCATCTTCATCATTAAGCAAATTTGTTCTTAGATCAATTATATATTTAACATAGTTATTTTCATCATTTTCTTTAGAATCTATTTGTTGCTTGGTATATCGTCTAAATTCTATGTTGATTTTGTCATCATTGAGGTCTTTTGGATATGTATGTATGCGTGATCTTTTTTTCCCTTTGAAAAAATTTATTTTGATCATGTTGTCATGATGAAAAATATTTTATAGTTGATCATCACATGAAGATTGACCTCCAACCCTATGATGCCATATTCCTAAAGAGACATTTCTATCATCAAATTCTTATTCCTCTTCTTGAACTTCATGATCATGCTAATTTGGTTTACAAATTATATTTTACTAGATCCATCATCATCGATATCCATTTCTTTCCTATCCTTGACTCCCCACCTAGATTTTTCTAGTTATCATTGTTGTGCTTCATATTCATTAATAGATTATCAAATACAATCTTTAATCTTGGATCATAATGTATGGCGACTAGTTATTCTTGATCCACAATATTTTCATAGAAACATACATTTGCATGAACATACATAAATTTGACTGTTGTTATAACATCGTTAGTTATTAATAGAAAAAATGTGTATTGTTAATAACTAACAACTTATATACAATCTTTTTACCTTGTATTTATGTTTGATTGAGTGAGAAATATCCTCTCAAAATGAATTGGTAGAAGGTACTTTGAGGAATCTACATAAAGCTATATCCTATGGGGATCATGCCTTATTGTCATCTCAAATGTTTAATACCATATACATTTGAATAATTGGTAGTCCAACTCAACAATTTCTTGGATTTTTCTAACATAGTGAAGATTCTCGTTAATAATATCCTCATAATTTGTACTAGCTTGAATTAATTGTTTGAATTTAACCATGATTCCATAGTGAAAGAATCAACCATGATAGATCATTTTCTAGTGCAAAAAAATACATACCTTTCTTTGACATCATATAGAAATGTTGATCCCAATTTAAATCATGTTTGCATTTACCTATGCATCATTGATTCCATCTTGACTTTGTTCACTAACCCATTCTAATGTGGAATCTTTGCCCCATTCCCCATTTAGATAAGCGGGGATATGAGTATTTCGTGAATTCAATCTCTTGAATTCTCTCCACTTGTAACAATTCATCCATTTTTTGTTATATAATCTACAATGTTGGGCAATAATAGTTGGCAAAGTGTCTTGTTTCATTAGCTTTTGGTTGAAATTTTCATCTCGAGTGGTCAATTGTTGGGGTCAAGTAAATAGGTTAGGGTTTGAAGGTCAAGATGTAGAGTGGGTTGGTTTAGATTTAGTTGGGATGGATTTTGGTTAGTATTCTCCAAGTTTCCTTGGTTGTGGGTGTGTATCTTGGGAGCTTAAAAGCACGAACTACAAAGAAATAAGGATCGGGCCTATCAAAACAAGGTTGTAAGAGATATATATCAAAATTATTAACACAACGCAATGATTCTATTGAGGTAGGGCACAATTAAGTGTGTGTGTGGGTGTTGTATATATATATATATACATATATATATATATAGATGTATATATATATATATGTGTGTATATATATATATGTATATAT
>LPNX010675035.1:225849-315405 GCA_001517045.1 Pseudotsuga menziesii
CAAGTTTTCCAAGGTTTTAAAGTCAATGGGTTGTCAAGCACTATAGTTCTCTTATATGTGTGGGGTCCAACAATAGTGTTCGACCCAATATTTCAAGGATTTAACTAAGGAGTCTTAATTGTGCACTTATCTATACTACTCGACTACCCAAGTACACGAGCGTATCTTTCTAAGTGTTGTGTTCAGTGCCACTATAACAACAAGATGACTGTTGGTTGGTTTCAAGTGATATACCTTAGGTATGTGTAAGTGATTCTATGTGCAGGTGCTATCTAATACAATACTTCTAGAAGGGGTACCAATAGAAGTTACAAATGTGTCCAACAATTGCACCAATCGAGGGTACACTATGACTAAGTACCTAGCATATTCACATAGGATTTTCCTATTGTAGTTTTACCCATTGAACGATATATTTTTGTGTTTATTTAAAGTCACTAGAACAGGTCTCAAGATTTTTTTTCCTATAAAATATTGGAAGCTTGATACCACTTATGGTGTTCTTTATCCTTGTAACTTAAAAAAACATAGGATATACAGAGGTTAAGATGTGATAAACCATAAATTATAGAGCATAATAAGAAATATTAGACAAACAAAAGATAATGATGGCAAAATATGAACTTTATATTAAGAGATAAACTTATGGAAGCATTGTTCATGATCCTCTTGAGGTAGGGTGAAATTTCACTTGAGCAGAGCTCTGTTACAATAACACTCAACAAAACTCTTCATAGCCTTGTAGCTCTTTAAATAGGTTTCTTAGATTCAAAACCCTATCTACTTTACATGGTCAAATAATTAACAAATATAACTTCCTAGTCATTTTAATTAATAAAGAGACCCTCTTTACATTGATTAATGAGCATTAAATTACTCAGTCTTATTTCAGAGATATGGCATTATACAATTGTGTGACTAACTTCTAAAGTAGGACAAGTTAGGGTAGGACCCTAACACATGAGGATATTTTGCCTCTGTCACATGATACGACTAGATATGTTGACATGTTTTACATATCATCATCCATCACTTCTATGACTGATGACCAATTATCATCAACAACAACAGTCACTAAATCCATGGTCTCATACATCATGATTGACATGGAAAATTTGCATGATCATACTCCATTTGAAACAATCACAATTCAAACTCTATCATATTTGTACCTAATATTCCAAACGACTTCCTCGGTTTCCTTTTTTCACTTAGATGAAGACATATTGGAAGCCATGACTTATCATAAAACAGTGTGGGATGATATGTATCATTGTTCCTACTTATTTCGTTGAAACACATTCACTGTAAAGATTATTAATCAATACGTTGTTGAAGCCAAGTAAATTATCCTTCTTAACCACATTGATTGGTTTAAAATCATATCCTTGCTCTCGATTCTTTCGAAGAAGGAAACAAGACCAAAATTTCACCTACCATTAAGGTGAATATTTCCATCACTCTTGACATCATAGAAAACATTACTTGGAACCTTTTGTTCTGAATAAGAGGTAGTCATTTACAAAGTATTATTCCAAGAGTCTAGGGATAATTTCACCTGGTCATAGAAATTTCAACGCTCGACCCTAGAATTGTTGAACATCATATTAACATATGGCTTGATGCTTCACTAGTATGACATAAACATTGACTAGTACACCCCTCCAAGCCACCTACTATCAAAGAAGATATTGAGAAACTCTATCTTGCAAGGTTCATCCACCCATTGTACACACGTCTTGGGTATCCAAGCTTGTCCCTGTTAATAAGAAATAGGGAACCATTTGAGTGTGTGCTAATTTTAGAGCCCTGAATCAAGTGTGTCTCAAAGACAAATTTCTAACCCCCTTCATCAACCAAGTGGTTGATGCTTGTGATAGACATGAAATCCTATATTTTATTGACATATTTTTTGGATACAATCAAATACATATCCACTAGTAGAATCTGTATAGAACAAATTTTACTATGCCATGGAGCACTTTTTCCTATCATTTATGGAATTTGGACTCAAGAATGCCAAAGCCACATTTTGAGTGTGTTATTTTCTAAGTGTGTAATGGCCTAGATCCTCTTGGAATATCTTGATGACAGTTTGACCATGTCCAAAAAGTGAGTGAACCATCTCAATGACCTTCGTACCATATTTTTTCAATGTTGACAGTACAACATACACTTGAACCCCTTTAAACGCATCTTTTGCACCACAATGGGAAATTTTTTTGGGTTCATTGTCTTACAAGAGGGGATCACTATCAATCCCTTGAAATTTCAAGCCATCCTTGAACTACGCCCTCCAAAGATGTGATTCCAATTATAGAAAATTCTGGGAAAAACCAAATTTATTCATTGTTTTGTTCCCAATTAGCTAGACAAGCACATAGATTTCTACATCTTCTTTGAAAGGACATGCCTTTACAATTTAACAAGCAAGCACCAAATTTATCGAAGGAGTTGAAGAAGGTACCTCTAATGCTTTGGTTTACACACCCAAATTTGACTAGGATTTTATCTTATACATCTTGACATCCCCTACCTTGGTCACATGTATCCTAGTTCAAATAAGTGAGGATAATTGAAAGAACATCATTTACTACATCAATAAAACACTATGTAGACAACCACTCATTACAACCATGATAATGATATTGGCCTTGGTTGTAATCTTCTTAATGCAGAAACTACGCCACTACATCTTGCTACGTAAAACAATGATAGTCACAAACTTAAACCCCATGCAATACATTTTATGTTGATGACTTATTAAGGGTAAGTTTACTATATTGATCATTATTCTTTAGGAATTCGAGAGTCAAGTTTGTGATGCCAAAAATTAAGAAATTCTTATCTCTTGATGAGTTTAGAACTGATCTCCTAACTTTTGAAGTGGGACCCCTATAAGTGGAAGTTTACTATTGAACACTTGTTCATACTTTTTCCAAATACCCTAGATATGTAGACATCTTAACATATATTTGCACACAAAAATTCACTTCACTTCTTATGTGACGATCATCATTGTATCCATCACCACTCCCCTCGTTATCTCCTCATTGGAGACATTCTCTACTGATAGGGCTCTGAAATCATCTTATGATGCCACTTATCACATGATGAGGATGAGTGTGTCGTTAAGGATTCCGATGGTGGTGCATGCAACTACTACTTATCTAGATTAAAAATTGCCCCAAAAATCCTCCATGTTGGATACTTTTGGCCATTTCTCTTTAAAGACTGTATTCATGCCATCAAAAGATGTGAAAACTATCAAACCTTTTCTAGAAAAACTAGATCTCCTCCATCCCCTTTGCAGTCTATCTTCACTACCATTTCATTATGCAAATGGAGAATTGACTTTATAGAGTGCCAACCATCATTATCTAATGGCCATAAGTATATCATCATCATAATTGATTACTTTACCAAGTGGGTCGAGGAAATGGCCACTTTAAACAACACATGCACCATCGTTGCTATATTTTTTTTAACCAGACCATCACACGTTTTGATGTACTTAAATAGTTGGTATTAGACAATGGAACTAAATTCCAAAAATATATTTTTTAGGAATTGTCTTTCTTGTTGGGATTCACCCATGATATTTTCACCCCTTATTATCCATAAGAAAATGACAAGGCTGAGACCATAAACAAATTCCTTAAGACCGTTCTTCAATGGAAAATCAACAAGAACAAGTCCAATTGGCACCACATGTTGTTCTTATCATTCTGTGCATACAAAACTTCAATTAAAATTGTTATGGTATTCACTCTAGTCATTTATTTTATGATGTCAAGGTAGTTTTACCTATCAAATGTGAGATATCCACCCTATAAACTATTGTTAAACTATTCTGTTGATACTCCCATGCTTTAGAAACACCTTCTCACTTGGAACATCTCAACAAGGAATGCCACGTTTTGTTACATGAAAATCAGGCCATGAAAAAAAGTTCCAAAGCTCATTACAACCTATAGGTTTTCCCTCGCATCTTGTACTCATGTTTTATGCAAAAAAGGACACTAAATGAGGCCATGAAAAAAATTTCCAAAGCTCATTACAACCTCTAGGTTTTCCCTAGCATCTTGTACTCATTTTTATGCAAAAAAGGACATTGAATGAGGCCATGAAAAAAAGTTCCAAAGCTCATTAAAACCTTTAGGTTTTCCCTCGCATCTTGTACTCATTTTTTATGCAAAAAAGGACACTGAATTAGGACCTGGTAAGTTTGTCCCCCTTTGGAAAACAACCTACATCATCAAGATTTAAAAACATATCGTAAATACACAATTTTATGTTTCTTTTTTTAATCTTTTTTACCCTGTCCTGACATAGTGTTTCTCAAACACCATTCTCGTTTTCTTTGTAGATGACATCAAGTATGGACTATTATGTTAGGATTCAATTACGTCACAATACATTAGTAAAAGAATCTCACATTCACTTGTTGGGCTATTTACACCCTGATGTATACACTTTTCTACAAGGGTGGAGTACATCTCGGTCATGTAACTAATAACCAATCAAAGTAGGATGCCATAATTAGATTATTGGTTGATGCAATCCACTTTTGCATTCACCATATTCACATATAAATGGATTATGAACTCCTTGTTGCACATTTCAATAATGTCTTTTGCATTCGTTATCCATGCTTTTTTTTTATAATGATATTTAACACCCATGTCGAAGAAGGCATACTATGGACACCAAGATACCTTCTACATAGCATATTGACTTCAAAATAATGAAATTTACAGAAAATTAGAGTCTATTTGCTACTTGCCTATGGAAGAGGTGACCAATCACTACACTCATCCTTAAAAGTGTGACCACATCAATCTGGTTTCTACATTGGGCCTATAAAGCATGACTAAGGATTTAAATTGGGCCAAAAAACACTAAAACTACCCATTAGAGTAAATAAAGGTTCAATTTTACATGGAGGAGACTTGTAATGTGCACTTTGTAATAATCATCTATAGTTTAGACCTTATTCAAATCTATAAAAGAGACCCATTGGGTGAAAATGGTGAGGTTAGACAAAGGTTGAAGATCATTATCATTTTCTTTATTCATTGTTTTGCAACTGTGTTTTTAGAGAAGAAGGAAATCTGCGGTGATGATTTTTGTTCCTCGACAATTTTAGACCTTGAAGCACGTCTATTATCAGGAGAGGCTTCCTTGGAAGTCTTCACGAAGGTAAGCTCAATGTTTTAATTCTTATTAATATTTGTTATTAATTCGTTTAGGGTTTTGATGTTGTCGGTTTTTTAAATTTATTCATTTAGTAAATTTCAGTTTCCTAAGTTTTTTAATTTCAGTTTATTATTATTAAAGTTGTAATTTTTTAAAAAAATATTTAATTATTTTGTTTATTTAGTGTTAATTAATTTTTCTTAATTATTATATTCTTAATATTTGATTTATTATTGTTAAAGTTTTCTTAATGTGTTGATTTACTATATTTTATTATTGTTTCAAATTAATTTTAGATAGAATGTTTTTATTAATGTCTAGGTTAATATTATTAATATATTATTTAGTTTTAAAGTGTTATAGTTGATAATAAAGTCATTATTTTTAAAAGTTTTTTAATGTTTTTATTAATGTGCAAGTTAATATTATTAAGATATTAATTAGTTTTAAAGTGTTTTATTTTGATACCTGCCTCAGCAGGTATATTGTAATCGATCGAATTCAAACCGCGTTGACTTTGGGTATTAGTTGGTGCATATCGGTGCATATTTAAAAGATTAAAATCTCTATTCCAAAGTTTAACTTTGTAACATGAAAAATAGCAATTTTTAAATTTATTAAAATTGTATTTATTTTTGTTGCTATTGGTTAAGCAGGGATGATGTCATCCTCGAAGTTTGCTATCTGGATTTGGGTCGACACCTGGTAACAATGACATCATATGTAACTTTTCACCTACCCTCCTTCTTCTTGTCTCCGGGGGCTCAACGGAATTTCGAAATATGCATCGGACTTTGGATCTATCATTCCCCACTATGATCTGGACCGTTGATTACTGGAGTTTGCAACCTCCGCTTTCATCCTGGTCGTTAATCCCTCATCTAATCTGTGCCATGCATTATCTGTTCATCGAACTCCGCTTTCATCCTGTCATGGAATCAAATGGTATACCTAAGTCTGTCAGATAACAGATTCTTGGGCCCTATTCCTAGAGAGCTAGGGGAGCTGCCAGTTCTTACATATCTCGATCTCTCTTTCAACTCCTTGACAGGAGCAATCCCTCCTGAATTGGGAAATTTGAAGCTTAATATCTTCAATCTTTCGGATAATCAGTTGACAGGCATTGTTCCTTCTGCTTTCAGCCTTAGTTTTTATAACTCAACTTTAATGGGCAATCCTGGGCTTTGTAGCAATGATGGTCTTAAAGGGCTCAAGTCCTGTTCTGACATGGAGGATGGTAGAAGAAGGAAGTGTAAAAAAAGGAATGACACACTGATGACATATTATCACAAAAACATTCCAAATTTACTTCGTTGAAGTGTCCTAATTGATGTCTTGTTGAGATACAAAATCACTGCCATTGGACCCCTGCACATATTAAAATACCCTGTAAAACAGCTACTGAGATATTACCAGGCCATATCGACGAAAATCTCACGAGCGGCTTTTCAAGGCATTAAATTATGTCCCGATTCAGCCATTGATTATGAATATCAAGGTAGCATTCAAGCATCAACAGAATCAAAACCAACAAGAATGAAACCCAATAACTATACCCGAACCAAAACACATCAAAACATAGCAGAAACTACACTTTATTACAGTCTCAATTTGCTAAGGTAACCATTATTACAATGCATTTTTTCAGTTTCGTGCAAGCTTCAAGGTCAATTTTACTTTCATTCTTCTTAGAAGAGTGAATTAAGGCAACAATCTCTTTATATATGTTTTATTCTGCACTTTCTCTATACCTGTCAGTTAATGCCATTTATAAAAGGTTGCAACACATTGCTCTATCAGAGCCAAAATGAATTCTGAATTCTGTATAGTATGAATAGATGAAGCCAAAAATCCTGGAATATCGTATTTTGATTTTATATTCCGATGCTTGCGCTGATTATTACAAGAGGACTGTATACCTTGTTTTCGCTTTTCTGCAAGATTTTGTTGGAGTGTGGCCTATTTTAGATTCAGCATAGTCTCCATATTTCTGTCAAGTAAGATTTCTCTTTATACATTATTATAGTAAGAATCCATTCCTCTCATATTTTACTGTGTAACTTTGGATTCATTGCCATTAATAAGGATAATTTTGGATTATAGGATGCATGATTGGTCTATAGTTTTAAAAGGCGAACTGAATATTTACATGAAATTACTGGTAAGGGATTCATTCTCTAATATTACTCACTAAAGGCTTGAAATGTTTCCTCACTAACAACTGATTTTTACACAGAAAACTCAGAGATTTGGTCACGACCGGTTTGAGCGGATGGCTCGAGGCCTTTCCCCCATGGACTTGATGGAGCGTGAACTGTTTAAAACATGACAGAGCAAAAAGGAACCCGTCGTTTACACATGCAGGTAAAGAACAAGTAAGTTCATGCTATATATAAGGGACAATTGTCCGCATTTGCAAAAAAAATGGTTAAAGCAGTAGAATAACCTCTAAAGTGGTCAAGATGCTACAGAATGAGTGAAAGTCGATGTCTTACCTGTAACGCCATGTATATATGTAGTTCGCAATTGCTAGAAGCAGATAAGCGATAGCTAGCCAGCACTCCACAGGTAGCAGCGGGCTGGAACTCGGGATGCAAACCCCATGAATGCAGCCACTTCATTTGGATTCCTTCCCCTCCATGTGTTAAATTGCTCCAAAATTGTCGACTATTTTTGGGTTGAGACATGCTTCAGTCCCACTAAATTCCTGGCAGAATTTTGGCTATAAGAAACCATCTTTGAAATGAATGGGTAGGTGCACGCCAGGATTTTGCATCATAAGCAACCGAGAAACATAAAGGAAGGTTGTTGTCCTTGCTGCCACTCTATGACCTCTTAATTTTTATGAAAACCTCAATCTCTTCAAGCCCTCAAAGCTTCTTTATGGGTTTGGACTACTGAATTTTGAGTCCTCCATTGTAAAATTTCAATGCATTCTCATGTTGAAAGGCTCCAAAATCCAGCTCAAACACCTTCCCATGGATGCACATAGCGAGTGCCATTTTCAATATTTCAATGGATTCTTCATGCTGCCTAAGCTTGCACTTGCAGCTAGGAGATGAAGGAATGAGATATCACAAGGGAAACTTGAAATAATTCCAAACCTACGACCAAATGACAAATTTAACCTGTATCTTGAACGTTGGTTAATTCTGCATAGCTTCAATCATTATGCTGAGAAATCCTGTATTGATTAAGGCATCTTCTCCAAAGAGAGGAGGATATATGACCGTAAATGAGAGTACTCTACCGGCAGAGCTCGACGTGGTCCATCTCCCAGTTCTCTGCCGACGTGGTCCATCTCCCAGTTCACAGAGGACGTTGTGCATGTGGTTTTGCATGGATTCAACGTGGCTTTGGTCAATTGCATGTTTCGACACGTAATTCATCTACTTGTCAGTTAATGGAAACTATGTTTTAAAATAGAATTCGATGAAGCTAGGTGCGAGGGCTGGTTGATGGTTTCTGGCGCCCAAGATAACGACAAAATTGTACAGAAGGCCATAACCATGCACGCTAATAGGGAGCAATGTTTGGAACGAAAGAAGTTTCTCATAGAGGAATATTGCTAATCAGATAAGTTTTATTTAGCAAGTGGACATTGGGATCCTAAGATATCTCCATTAATAAGCATTGAATTAAAATTTAATTAGACTAAATATTCTAATTTGACTAAGTATATTTTTACTTAAATTATTAAAAATTTAATTTAAAATCAAAAAATAAAAATAAATATTCTAATTTTATATATCAAGATATAAAACTAAAGCTTATTTATAATTTTACTTTATTTTCCATATAATACAATAAATATTTCACAAATTTATCATTAAAGTATTTTTATCCAAGTTTACTTAATTTTTCATATAATATACTAAATTTTTAAACAAAACTATACCATTAAAACATTGTTATTAATGATTTAAAGAGCTTAATTGTATGTCATCATTTAACAAATATATATACAAAATATTAAAATTAAAATTATAAATATTAGTTATTAAATTTATATAATTTAAGTACAATAAATATATTTGTAAAAATACACCTATATATGTTAAGGCTTAAATGCAACATTGCAAAAAAATAAATATGATGCTTATAAAGACTTGGTGGATTATATTTTTACTGAAATTTATTTAAAAAACATTAATAACTTAAACATATTCATTTACTTGCCATTTAAATCTTTCTTAGAGGTAGGTATAAGCAGCATTGCTGCTATTCTTGTTTAATAAAGTTATTATTTGTTTGGTATATTAAATGAGTTTTTTTTTTAAGTTTTTGAATGTTTACGTTAGTGTTTATAAGAATTTTTTTATATAATGTTTTTATTATTGTTTATTTCAATATTTTGATAAATTAGGTAGTTTAAAGTATTTTAATTTTTAATAAGGTTTATAAAATGAGCTTTTTAATTAAATTAGTTTCTTAATATTGTTTAGAGTTTGTTTAAATAGGTTTTTTATTATTGTCTTCTAATTATAAGTTTAAAAATTATTTGAAAATGTTTTCGTCCTAAATGTTTTGTTTAAAGTTAAAGGGTTAGTTTTTGTCTTAGGTTTTTAAATTTTTCTTGTTATTGTTTTTAAGAATTTTGACGATTGGTTTCTAGGAGTCATTGAGTTTTAGGCCATCATCTCGGTTAAGGTTGTTAGGGTATTTTTCAATTTCAAGAGACCCCCTTATTTTTCGTTTGAAGTGGTGGGGTGCGGTTATGAGTACTTCCAGTTTTTCAAGACATATATCGTGCTCAGTATCACACGAGTGTTGTGCAACGACAGAGTTCTTGATCTTGCAATGGTGTATGTCAGCACCATGTTCCTTTAATCTTGTCTTGATGGAGCAACCAGTCTCACTGATGTAGAATTTATCATAGGAGCAGGGTATGGTGTAGACTCCTTGGAGTAGTTTTTTCTCAATAGGGGATTTTGCAGAGTCTAGCATGTTCCTGAGGGAAGTGGGAGGAGAGAATATTACCATTATATCTCTTTTTCTAAGAATCCTAGCGATCTTGTTGGTGGTTCCATGGATGTAGGGGAGGACTGCTAAGGGTGTGTCTTTGTTGTTGTTTTCTTTCTCATTTTTCATATTGTTGTTTCATTCTTTTTAGTTGGATCTTTTGATGGTTTCTTTGATTTGTTTGTCTCTATATCCATTATTTATAAAATCTTTCATGAGGTGGTTCAACTCTTGTTTTAAGTGGTCTTTATCTGCTATTTTGATGGTCTGAGTTACAAGAGTGTTAATTATGGCGATTTTCTGGGCAGGGTGGTGGTGAGATTCAACATGAAGGTATCTGTCAATGTGTGTTTGTTTCCTGTATACCTGGTGCCTAGGGGATCCATCTTGTTTTCTCATTGTGAGGACATATAGGAATGGAAGAAAAAAAAATTCTTCTCTTTCTTTATAGAGAAGGATGATTCTATTGTTCAAAGTTTTTTTCATTGAGGTTAAAGGCAAAGGAGGAGAATCAGGATCGGGTGAAGGGAGCACAATAAGCAAAGTCAAGGATTGTAAGTACTACATATCTCTTTAGTGATTAATACCAATCAATTCACTTTCCCCACCAAAACAATAAGTACAATAAGATATATGTGTTATGTTTTTTTGACTTGTGATGGATAACTTAG
This sequence comes from Pseudotsuga menziesii, assembly GCA_001517045.1. Taxonomy (NCBI): domain Eukaryota; kingdom Viridiplantae; phylum Streptophyta; class Pinopsida; order Pinales; family Pinaceae; genus Pseudotsuga; species Pseudotsuga menziesii. Next base: position 236,682 of record LPNX010675035.1, read on the forward strand.
TTTGTTTATGCATGTTTATGATTATTTACTTGTTGAAAGGATGATAAAGGTTTTGTTTTTTCTTGTGTGCATAAATGTTATCATAACTTAGGAGAAGGGATCATAATTCAATAACTTAGCTTGACAAAGTTTTGGAAAAATGATAATAACAAGGTACACACCCCTCTCCCTCCTTTTGAAAAAGTTTTCTTCACATGCATGTTGAATCTAGGGAATAATAGGTTAGTTGTTTTTATTTATTAGTGAGTTTAACCTACCCACCAGGGAAAGCACTTACTTAATTGGCTTTGTGATGCTTTCCTTAACAACAAAGTTGGAAACCTCATGGGAAAAAATTCTTTGAAATTTCTTTATATCATGTTGTTTTTTTCTTTTATTTGTTCTTTCGAACCATTATACAGTTGTCCTTACCTTGGTGGACAGTCTAGGAAATTTTGGGATAGATATGAGTAGATTCGCTGAACATTTAAATCATTTTTTCTCTCTCTTGGACCGCCTAATCACACCTATTTTACCAACAATAAATATTGGTGGCAATTTTTACTCCTACAGTAGAGACCAAACTGTTTTTGTCAATCTTTTTCAATCAATAGTAACGACCATTAGAAAGAAAGAAAAAATTCAACTTGTTTTTTTCCTCTTTTTTTGTCTTTTTATCTTCCTAGTTGTAGTGCTCTACTTGCCGGGAAGAGCACTAAGTCCTAAAATTTAACAACAATTTGGAATTTACTCTTATTTTGATTTTTAAGTCCTAGTATGTGACAGCAAAATTACATGAATTTTTATTCATATTTCATTTATTTGTAAAATAACGAGAGGGATTACACCAAAAAAAATACCTGGACTTAATCCTGCTCCTGTAGCCTTTCCTTTCCCTTGTTTGAGCCTCGTCCGAGCCTTGATTCCAATATGAATGATCCACCCTGCCGACCAGCGTTGATCCTGCTGGCCCTAGGAAAACGACGGGTTTCCTAGCCCCCGAGCCCACGTGCCGATAAACCTGATAGCAACTTCCTTGTTTTTCTGAGTGTAATTCACCCCCTGGAGTTAACCCCCTCCTCCAGTTTTCTTCCCTCTCTGCTCCATCACTTTCTTTCCTCTATTCTTCCGTAAAAAAATTCTCACGACTGCTCTCCCCAAAATCCCCCAAAATCATCCCCCTTTGAACCCTTTGATCCCCCTCCTTATACCCCCTTCCCTTCCTTTCTTCCACCACCTTCCTTCTTCCACCGCCTTCTTCATATTTAAATTAATTTATTATTTAGTTCTTTTCTTGGGAAATCAACTAGTTCAGGTTTTAAGACATTTGTTGTACGCATTTAATTTATTTTCTTGAATTGTACAATTTTCACCCCGGGTGAGATGGTGGGGATTTTCTAGATGCTTATCCTATTGACTTGTATGTGTAGATTTAAAATTTAACCAACTGTCATAAGTTTACACAATTATTGTTTGTTTAAGGTTTTATGTGAATGGTAAAATGGTAATAATAATTTTGTAACTTAGTATATGTTATTAATAAAATAATAAGTACTTAATAATAAACACTAATAATATATATAATAATAATTATAGATAGTGACAACAAAATAAATTAATAATTATTATTATTAATCAATAAATAACTAATTGCGGTATTGTTATTAATTGATTGAAATGATAACATTGATATGTTTATGTTTATATGTTAAGTCCCCCTGCACATTGATTTTTAATAAATAAGGTACATTTACACATTTAAAATAATACACAATTACTTAGTTAACCCATCCAACTATTCAATGTTTCTCAATTAATATTTCATACTAGCGTGCATGTGTGAGGTGTGCATGCATGGCCAGTACATGCACAGGATCCATGTGTACTATAACCAAAACACCTAAATTCTAGCTGATACAAATAATATTTCATGCAACAAGACAAATATACAGATATAATATGATTTCTTTTGACATTCAGAGTTTATTTAACAGTTATGTTCTTATTAATCATTCAATTAAGATTGGTACCTACCATCACTAATCCGGTATCATAAATGTCCAACACTCAACAATAATAACTAATATGTCAACCATTCCGCATCCTCCCTATCCGTCCTCTGCTAATACAAAGTGGATGCCAGCTGTATTGAGCTTCCCACATAGAACCTAAGAGCAGTAGCGTCGGCTAACTAGCGGACCTAGCCTCTCCTAGCAGGCATCTGACCATTGTCATCACAACAACTTGGGGAGCGTGTCTCAGCACTACCCTCCCACGACCTCGGGTATCAAAGTGACATAGGGTGGGAAATGCATCCATCCCTCTCAACATACTAGGTATATACTCATCAAACCATACTACGTTTCTATTGAGTTTATTGGTACGTGTCATCGTACCATCACTTGGAAATTAAGGATCTTCTTCAAGATATGTATTGAGTCATACTTTGCATCACACACTTGGCTATCACATAGCCCCTGTACCCTGCAGGTTAGCACTATGCAAACATGCATTCATAACAATATTAAATCAATAGCTGGTCCATAATATCAACATTATTTCCTTTCATCACATAAAATCACAAAATAAATCATATCATGGATGGGTACCCATGTACCACATCATACCAAGGGTTACTATCAACTATATGTTTTTGTTATGAAATAAATGAATCTGATGACGACTACTGCATGATAATCGCATAAGCACAATAATTTCATATAAATGATAATCATCATAACATCATAATCAAAGCATCTACATAGGCATGTTAATCGTCATAACACCATGATCAAAGTATAATATAAGCATGATAACATCATAATATCATAATTAGAGCATAATCCTAATAACATCATAACATCAGTAAATAATCACATATAACCTGCCAAAATATAGTTTATGAAGTATAGTTGAGTCCACATATAATAAGTAAATACACTGTAATAAGTCTGAGTGATAAATATGTCGGAGTCAAAATATGGGGTACTACATACACCCACCCTTTAGGAAACTTCGTCCCGAAGTTATGGTCAAAATAGTGAGGGAAAATCTCGACGCATAGTCTCTGTGTCCTCCCAGGTAGCAGATCTTGGGCTATACTTGTCCCACTGGACCTTGACTTGGTCCACGTGTTGACTACGGAGCTATCGAACTCTATGATCTATTATACGTAATGGTTCAGCCATGAAGGTTCCCTCGTCTGAGACCTGCAAGTCCTTCCAATGAATCTTGTGAGACTCATCGGCTATGTAATGTCGCAACACTGAAACATGAAATACATTATGAGTCCTATACAAGTGGGGTGGCAGTGCAAGACGATAAGCTACCGGTTTGATTCTTTCAAGAATCTCAAATGGCCCTATAAAGCGAGGTGACAACTTGGTCCCCTTTCCAAACCAAATGGTACTTTTATTCGGTCGGATGCGTATAAATACGCGATCCCCTACCTCATAACTTCTATCAGTTATGTGTGCATCAACATAACTCTTTTGTCTATCCTGTGCTTCTTTAAGCTGCTTCCTGATCTGTACCACTTGCTCTTCCATCTCCTGAAGCAACTCAGGCCCGACTAAAACACGATCCTCCAACCTGTCCCAAATGAGTGGAGTCCTGCAAGGTCTCCCATACAATGCCTGGTATGGAGGCATACCAATGGAGCTGTGATGACTGTTGTTATATGCAAACTCTACTAAAGGAAGATATTTCTCCCACTGTGTCTGCTGATCCATAACATACATCCTAAGCATGTCCTCCATCACCTGATTTACCCTCTCTGTCTGCCCATCTGTCTCGGGATGATAAGCTGAGCTGACTGCATGCTTGTCCAAAATCTAGAGGTAAACTTAGGGTCTCGATCAGAAATTATCTTCTTCGGAGCTCCATGAAGGCGTACAATTTCATTTATGAATACCCTTGCTACATCCGTCACATCATAAGTGTCTCTCACTGGAATGAAGTGGGCAATTTTGGTCAGTTTGTTAACCACCACGAGTATAGCATTATGTCTCGATGATGTGGGGGGAAATCCCACAACGAAGTCCATGGAAATGACTTCCCATTTAGTCTCAGGAATATCATGAGGCTGTAAAAGATTGGCTGGGTGTCGATGATCTCCCTTGACTTACTAACATTCTAGGCATTTTGAAACAAAATAAACTACATCGTTCTTCATACCGGCCCAGAAGAAGAGCTTCTTCATGTCTGCATACATCTTCTTCACTCCAGGGTGCGCACAATAATGTTCCCTATGGGATATACATCTGCTTCCCTGAGATTACCTTCTTTAGGGATATACATCCTCCCTTGGTACCGTAGCAACCCATCTTCCTCAATATGGTACCCATAATACTTCGACTTACACTTCTTCCCACTCTGAATATTTGAGGTTACCTTGATATACCAACCATCTCCCAAGAGTTGTTCAAGTACTTTCTCCTTTAAATCCACTCTCAAGGGAATTAAGGAGAAAATCCTCGGCCTTCAGCTTAGAGCGTCTGCCACCACATTCTCCTTTCCTTTGATATACGAGATACCAAATCCATACTCACTCATGAACTCACTCCATCTTCATTGCCTAGCATTTAGATCCCTTTGTGTAAAAATATACTGCAAACTCTGATGATCTGTTTTAAGTGTGAAACTTCTGCCAACCAGGTAGTGTCTCCATAATTTTAGTGCTAGCATTACTGCTGCCAATTCTAGATCATGTGTGGCATATTGCTCCTCATGAGGCTTCAAATTACGAGATGCATAAGCTATTACCCCACCTTCCTGCATTAGAACTGCTCCTAACCCTTGCTTCGATGCATCGGTACATACCATGAAGTCTTTATCCATGTCTGGTACCTATAAGATTGGTGCACTCGTCAGCAATCTCTTTAATTCAGTGAAAGCGGAATCACATTCATTGGTCCACTCATATCGAATTCCCTTTCGCTGCAAGGTGGTGATGGGTTTTGCAATCTTGGAGAATCCTTCCACAAATCTTCGGTAATACCCTGCTAATCCCATGAAGCTACGCACCTCATGCGCATACTTCGAGATTGGCCAATCCTCGATGGCCTTCACCTTTTCTGGGTCCACTAAGATCCCTTATCCTGAGATGATATGCCCTAAGTAGTGAATCTTCTTTCGGAATAAATAACACTTTTACAATTTACCAAATAGTTTATGTTCCCTTAAGCAAGTTAAGACTAACCACAAGTGCTCCTCATGCTCCTTCTCATTTTTTAGAATATATAAGAATGTCATCTAAGAATACCTAAACAAAGTGGTCCAAGTAATTCCGAAAGACACTCTCATGAATACTATTGGAGCATTGGTCAAACCAAATGGTACTACTACGAAATCATAATATCCAAATCGAGTTCGAAAAGCAGTCTTAGGAATGTCATTTTATTTAATCCTAAGCCGGTGCTACCACGACCACAAATCAATCTTAGAGAAGACTGATGCGCCTTTCATCTGATCAAATAGGTCATCAATTCTTGGTATAGGATACCTGTTCTTCACTGTGGCTTTGTTCAAATCCCTATAATCTATGCACAATCGCAAAGATCCATCCTTCTTCTTAACAAAGATCACTGGTGCTCCCCATGGTGAGATACTAGGTCTAATTAGTCCCAAGTCTAACAAATATTTTAACTAGATTTGTAACTATCGAAGCTCAGGGGTTGTCATTCTATAAGGAGTCTTTGAGATCGGCTCCGCACCGAGTTTCAGTTCGATCCTGAAATCAAGCTCTCGCTCTGGAGGTAGTTGTGGAAGTTCTTCTAGAAAGACATCCTTGAACTCAGATAATACTGGGTAAGAATTCAAGGAAGGTCCTTTACTATCGCTCACCATCTCAACTACAAATAACTGACATCCTTGTCTTAAGCACCTTTTAGCTTTCACCGCGGAGATGAAACCGAGGGATATTTTCCTCTTTCAACCTTGTATTTGAATTGCTCGACCCTCATCATCAAGGCACAAGACTTTCTTCGCATAGAAATCCATGAAATCTCTATGGCATTCTAACCAATCCATGCCGACAATGAGGTCATAGGTGCCCAAATTGGTGACATAAGCGTCCATCTTAGTGGTGCATACTCCTAAGTCAACTTGACACCCCCTTACCTTAAGACCTATTACCTGTCTAACCCCTGAAGCCATCTCGACCGATTCAAAATCATCGTGCTCGCAGGCTGCCAACCCACAATTATCTAATGCATATGGTGAAATAAAACTATCTGTTGCACCAAGATCAAATAAAATTTTAAGTTTGACATTGTTTACTTTACCAGTGGATTCCACTACGGTGGACTGATGTTCTACCAGGTGGTTGTGGACAGCTGCATGAATCCGATGAGTGTTATCAGAATTGCTCATGGATGCTTTCCATTCCTTCTTCCTGCTGCTGGTCTACCCTTTAGGACAATCCCGCTGAAAATGAGGACCTTCACATCCCCAACAAGAGACATTAGGTGGTGCTTGCATGTTGCTGGGAGGATTCCTCTGGGATGTGTTCCTTCCCCGAGATCCTCTAAAACCTCCCGATCCTCTAAAGGAATTGCCCTGTGTCCGTCCTCGGTTCCCATGGTTTGTTGACAAAGCCTACGATACTGATTTAACTGAAGTGTTACCTCTCGGGGTGAACCTGTTACCATAAGGACGAGGTCTAGATTATCCTCCTCTAAAGTATGGTCATGGGGCCTTCCCCGTAACATACTGATTTGATCCTATCAACTTGCTTCCTTCCTTTGCATCTGACATATCCTCAGCATAGCGAGCATACTCAACTGCCATGGCAACTGAAGATGGATTCCACATCCGTACTGCGGCCCTGATCTTGTAGTTGAGTCCATACACAAATCGCTCTACCTGTCGATCATCCGAGTCCAAGTATGGAACATACTTTACCAGTTCCATGAATCTAGCTTCATACTCTTCCACTGTCATGTTTCCCTGTACCAAAGCATGAAAGGAACCCGCCTGTTGTTCCTTGTAATAAGCCAAAAGATACTTCATGTTGAACCTCTCCTCCAATAACTCCCATGAAACAGACAAAGGAGTAAGATGCAGTTGTTTCTCGAGGTCTGACCACCAATTTAGAGCATCACCCTTTAGCTAGAAGAAGGCCATTCTAGCCTTGGAACTTGAGGTATACTCATTTAGTGTGAAGCACCTCTTCATACACTCAAGCCACACTTTGGCATGCTTACCCGGTCGTCCTCCTAAGAACTCAGGAATTTTGATCTTCTGCAGCTCTCTAGAAATATCCTGAAGCGGTTCTTGCCTTGGGCCATGTGCCCTCTCAGAGTTTTCTCGGCTCACCTGTGTGGTTTCTACCTCTACGATCCTCTTCAACTACCTATTTAGTGTGGCCATGATGGTTTCCAAGGATCTCAGTATCACCCCCATCTCAGGACTGGAAGTTGTCCTTTGCAGTGCGGGTGGTGGGATCTGTGGTGGCGGTGAGGGTGGTTGACCTTGACCTCGAACTCAACCTCGACCTCGACCTATGTGTGTTTGAACCATGATAATTACTGACATATTCGGCAACATTATGCCATTATTATCTCAATCTAATAATTGCAGAGATAAAATTCCAGTTATGCAATGCTTATATTTAGGCATAGAGACAAATTGTCAATATTTGCATAAAACTTGCATAGTCGCTTCCATTAAACAATTTCATCTTGGGGTTTAATTTGTGCCTTAACGTTCAATTCATAATGCTAGTCTCGACTATGCCTTGTTTTTCCTATTTCACATCCATCTCACCTCTTCGACTATCAGTCAAAGTCTCGAAAATGCCTTAAGTTTAATACTTGAAATTCCAATAACATAGATTAACTACATTACCATATTTAAATTTTAATGTTATCTATATTGTTAGGTTTGCAATTAACATTTGACTCCCAACTTTTAACATTTAAATACTATTTCTAACTAATTAATATTTGCGGGAGCTGAACTTGCAATTTAAGTGAGAAAGTCAAAACATAAAATTTAACTGAATATAAAAGACAAGGTTAATTAACAGATTTTTTTTTATGTCGAGTTAAATAACAATTATATCCATAATGTCCGTACACAATGGATATACAAGTTTGGGAGCGAATGAGTAATATTGGAGCATTTAGATCTACTATGTGTCTTACCTACATATACAAAATAAGTGGACACTTTTAACCAAAATTGAAACTAACCAAAGCTTGAACAAAATAATTTGAGTAATTTATAAGAAAGAGTAATTTTTTTTTATTTTTTATTTTTAAATAATAGAACTGAACACCCATTTTTTTTATTATCAACATTTATATTTAATAGTAAGTATAAATGAACATAAATCGTAGCTTCAAATTTTGAGTAAAACCTTGTCTTTAACAAAAATCTGAAATCAAATTCACCTTTGATTGTCCAACAATTAATAAAGTTCACATCTCATTAATTTAATATATATTGAAATAATAAAATAAACCTCTCTCTCTACTCTTAATACAATAATATATATTATTTAATAATAAAATAAATATAAGCATAAAAGAATAATATTTCAATATATATTATTTCACATAAAATAATATATCTAATTAAGCATATAAATAATTATAATATTTCATAATAAAAGAATAATATATGATTGTTCAAATATAACGTTTTCAAAATTAATATAAATATAATATCTATAAGTTTTTTTTTTTAACAAAAACAGAAAATGGGGTTGTATTAACAGGTTGTGCACAGCCATTCATTACATTTCCGTAGGGAGATATAAAGCCGAGACGGCACAAAGAAAACAAGCCATACAAAGTCTATTTCCCAAAACAGAGATCACAAAATTGCTTCTGAGCTGCATACTAAATGAGTTGTAAAAACCCTCACAAACTGTCTACATAGCAGAGTGCAGAAAACCATAATTTATACAAAATTTGATACTAAAACCCCTCACTAAACTGGAAGTAAAGCAGACAATAAAATTCAGTTGCCTCTAAGTTGGCGAGGCTGCTGTACTGATTCCTCTTCCATGGGCTGGGAGGCTGAGGCGTTGGTTCCATTTACCCTGCTCTCCTGGTTCATTGAAACGAGCCTTTGGAGGTCTGCTTCTATACGCTCAACTCTGCCCAAAAGTTCACGCAGATTGCTATCCAAATCGTCGGTGCGGGCTCCATTGTCGCTGACATCCTGAGAGATCCTGCTAACAATCTCGCTCATCCCCTTTATTTCCTTGGCTGTGTCTCTATTCTCCTTCACCCCTATAGCAGTCAGTTCATATACCCTTCGAAGGTTCTTCATAAAATCCTGCATGCCGAGATTATTACCCAAATGCGCCATAATACCAATGTCGGACGAAATTGCCAAGCGAGACAGCTGAGACTGCAAGGGAGAAAGAGCTGTATCGTCCAAATCGAGAGGGTTTGCTTGCTGGTGGCCTGATTCACTCCAGTTTTCAGCCTGAGAGTCAATTTCCCAAAGAGCAGAAGGATAACGGCTATGACAAAGGGCTAACTGAGAGAGATTTTCTTCGGCAATAGATTGGGTGAGAGGCTGCGCTTGCCAAGATGAAACCTCAGGAATATCAATACCAATTACATCGGCCTCTTGCAGAAGGAAGACGGATGCTGTAAACAAACCCTCAGCGAAATCATGAGGCAAAATAATGCTAAAATTCGACATGGAGGCAGAGAAGGGAGAGCCTCGATCGTGAGAGGAGAAGAGACACTTAATTGAGCGCCTGAAGGGAGTTAAATGCTCATCATCCGAGGGGAGATGGGCTGTACACGCGGCCTTCACAGGGGATAAGACAAGACAGAAGCTTAAATGCTGAGGGCCGCCACAAAGATGGAGATGGTGACGGCTGGCTGGGAGGGAGAAACTAGAGGAGGGGAGCCGGGAAAAGTGAAGAAGAGGGAAAAAGGTGGAGGGAAAAGGGAGAAGGGGAAAGGAGGGTGGAAGAGGGATAAGGCGGGAGAGAGAGGGAACCAGAGAGCTAAGGTAGGATAAGACCAAGTTCATTCTAAGATAATCCTTGAAAGTGTGGAGTTCCTCTTCAAAAACTTGCTTATTCTTGATTTGATGTTGGTTCCTTGAGGTCCTCTTCATGGAATGACTTTGAATATGGGAGGATCGTCATCCCGACTGTAATGGCCTTGAGGGAGACTAGCTCCAACATTGGCCATCGCATCTGCGTCTTTGTTGTTCTGGCGAAGAATGTGGTAAAATTCAATGTGCTGAGACAGAAGAAGTTGAGCCTTTTTGTATAATCTACGGCTTTTGATGTCTCCTATAGGATACCCATTAATCATCTTATAGATGACATGTCTTGAGTCGCCGAAAACCAGAACTTTCTGGAGATTTTTGGCCCGGATGAGGTGTAGACCCTGGAGAAGCGCCATCCATTCTGCTTCGTTATTAGTTCTCGATCCAAGTCCCCAAGCGAATCGATGTTCCACTTGTCCTCCAGGATCCACTAGGATCCCACCCGCACCTGCCGCCCCTTATCTATAAGTTAAATATATATGAAGGTAATAATTTATTTACTATAATAAACAAAATCATATGAGAGTTAATTTAAGGTGGAGATAAAGGAACATAATAAATTTGCTTGCTAATGGACCCTAACCTAAAGGTGATTGCACGTGTTTAAACTAGAAGGTGGACGCGTTGTGGGACGTGTTGTGGTAAGCAAGGGTTACTATTGAACACGGATGGGAGGCATACACTGCCGAACAACGTGTCAACTGATGCAGAGTGCTACAGGTTCTTCATCTCGGGAAGCTAGCGGTCGGTGTGGCTCCTCCTCACTTCACCATGGATCCTCCCACAGACTTCATTGTTCGTGGTTTGCCTTCCCAATGGGACAAGGAGCCCACGAGAAAAGCTGGGCTACATGCATGCCAGGCGGGCTACATGCACGCTCTCCTCCTGTATTCCCAAGAAGGGTGCCTCCCAACAAAAGAAGGTCACTCCTTCCTCGCGTGCGAAGGCCATTTGGTTGGATGCTGTCATTCTGGGTGCTTCAAGATTCACAGGGAAATACGTTGTGAGATATTTCCTGGCCTATCTGAATCGCGATGGAGGGAAAAGAATAAGGAAGGAAGTTTATAGTGGCGATGTGCCATCCCTATTCATTATAGGACTTCAGTGTAGATAGATATGTGAATAACACGTAGAGATGCAAGTTTATCTGTAGAGCAAGAAAGCTCCATAAGGAAGGTTTTGCAGGCAGGTCTTTCTTTCATTTTTGGAACAACGCCCCTCTCCATTGGCTGCTATGGAGGTGGCCTGATACTTCTACTAATTTCATACAGTCAGGGGTAGAAAATTGAGATCTCCTTTAAAGGCAATTAAAATGGCTTGGGACTGGGCGACAAGGTAAAATTCTCCACGCAACATCATATATCAATGTATTGCTTTTTGAATTGGATTCTACATCTTAAGATACAATTGATAGTGGCGATGTCGCAGCCAGGGCCTTAGCTCTATGAGTGCTTGGTTGCTTGGCTATTTCTTGCCAAAGATAGGGTTGACATACACAGACTAATCACTTTCCTCTCCTTTCCAGAAGGCAGGAATGACCTCAAATGTATCCGCTTCAGTTGGGAAATGTTCAACCAATGGCAAGCACAGCGTCGGTGGATAGAGAACTATGACAAGGTCCTCGAGCTCTACAACGTCCAGAGGTTCAATCGCCAGGCCATGTAAGGACAAACGAGGAAGAGAGATTTGCCCAGGAAGCGTCCGTTAAAAGCTATGTTCAGTTAAAGGACCAAAGATTTAACAGCCTTAGCGGAGTACTGAAAGCTACTGATGGTCTTTAGCAGGCAAAGGAATTGAGCTCCGATGTTGATGGTATGCTTGATTGTTTTGTAATAAATTTATTTTAAATAATTTAAAATTTATTTATGAAATAATTACTATCCCATATTTATATTTAGAACAGATAGGAGCGCTATAAATGGGAAGAGAATGTGTAAATTTATGGATAACGCTCACATCTGATGTTAAATATTTAGATCATTTCACTCATTCTTCTTTCTTAAATATTTTCTGAAAATGCTGGGATAATCTACTGATCGCTGTTAAATGTCATAGTGTGTCCAATAATTTTCGCATTATTTGTTAAATCTCACAAATTGTTAAACAAATTGCCCGATATTCGTTAACTCCCTCTTAAAATTCCTAACCAAGGCGAAATTTATCATGAAATGTCGATTTTATTGGAAAATTTTATGTCCAAAACTGCCGTGTTTGTGCACATTGAAATTGAAATGTTTTTGGACGACATTATTAAAACCTTGGCAAATGTTGCAGCCTGTTCATAAATTCTTTGAGAAAATATTTATCTTTAATCATTTATAGCGATATGTCCCGCAGTGTCATGGAATTGAGGCGTTTTATCCTCAACCATCAAGAAAGAAGCAAGCCTTTTACTGGGTTTCCCTCTTTCTGGTTAAAATCAAATTCCAACGCGCTTAAAACATGAAGAAGTGGGATGGGATCTAGCCTTTGGGCTTAGTTTAGAGTTATGCATTCTTCCTTAATTAGGAAAATCCTTTCCGCTTGGAGTCGAGTATGAATCAAATAAATAAAAAGTGAATCTAGATCCTTCGCCACCTTCTCTCCTTGGTTCTGAGATTGTAAGGATTTATGCCCTCTTTCTCTTCCAATTAAACCGGCATACTGCACTAAGGGGCTTTGATTAGTGTTGGGCAGATATTTGAAATTTTTAAAGATGCTTCGGCATCCTTTCTTGCCTGTGTGGCTTGCAAAGTAAGGCTTTCCTCAGGAAGATCATCATCTCTAATTGATCGGTCAAGAAAACAAACGTTCATCCCAAATTGTATTTACTTACTATATATTTTCTGCTGCGGAAATGCTGTCATAAATTTGTTGAGAAATGAAAACGAGCCTCTGAAATTCGTGTAAGATGGATTTTGTACATTGTTTTATGGAATTCAAATGCATCTTTCTTGTTCTCTGCAAACGTTGTTCTCACTTTCTTTTTGCCTTGTCCGAAGCAAAGCAAAGTGGAGTGGTATGAATCCAAGCCATTTTCTTTATCTAAAATGCTAAGGACGTTTTCAAGTTTCCTGGATTTCAATTTCAAGCATCCAAAAGCCAAAGATGTAGAATTTTCTTTATGTGGTCAGGTCGATGCCTATATATATATTTTTACCTAAAAAAAAATTTCTTTTGCCTTTGTATTTTGGATATTATAAATGTTTACATTCTATATTAGTGTATTCAGCAAGCTCTCTCTCTCAATACGCTAACTAACTCTATGCTTTGTTTGTACAGGTAAAGGTTTTTTTTTTTGTTCTAGGTGTGAATAGGCCTAAAGGTCTCAGGGTTCGAGCCTTTAGCTCTGATACCATTCTGTAGTGCTCTGCTTGCCGGGCAGAGCACTAAGTCCTAAACTTTAACAACAATTTTGCATTTACTCTTATTTTGATTTTTAAGTCCTAGTATGTGACAACAAAATTACATGAATTTTTATTCAGATTTCATTTATTTGTAAAATAACGAGAGGGATTACACCAAAAAAAAATACCTGGACTTAATCCTGCTCCTGTAGCCTTTCCTTTCCCTTGTCTGAGCCTCGTCCGGGCCTTGATGCCAATCCGGATGATCCACCCTCCCGACCAGTGTTGATCCTGCTGGCCCTAGGAAACTGACGGGTTTCCTAGCCCCCGAGCCCACGTGCCAATAAACCCGATAGCAACTTCCTTGTTTTTCTGAGTGTAATTCACCCCCTGGAGTTAACCCCCTCCTCCAGTTTTCTTCCCTCTCTGTCTTTCCTCTGTTCTTCCGTAAAAAATTTCTCGCGACTTCTCTCCCCAAAATCCCCCAAAATCATCCCCCTTTGAACCCTTTGATCCCCCTCCTTATACCCCCTTCCCTTCCTTTCTTCCACTGCCTTCCTTCTTCCAACGCCTTCTTCATATTTAAATTAATTTATTATTTAGTTCTTTTCTTGGGCAGTCAACTAGTTCAGGTTTTAAGACATTTGTTGTACGCATTTAATTTATTTTCTTGAATTGTACAATTTTCACCCCGGGTGAGATGGTGGGGATTTTCTAGATGCTTATCCTATTGACTTTTATGTGTAGATTTAAAATTTAACCAACTATCATAAGATTACACAATTATTGTTTGTTTAAGGTTTTATGTGAATGGTAAAATGGTAATAATAATTTGTAACTTAGTATATGTTATTAATAAAATAATAAGTACTTAATAATAAACACTAATAATATATATATAATAATAATTATAGATAGTGACAACAAAATAAATTAATAATTATTATTATTAATCAATAAATAACTAATTGCGGTATTGTTATTAATTGATTGAAATGATAACATTGATATGTTTATGTTTATTTGTTAAGTCCCCCCGCACATTGATTTTTAATAAATAAGGTACATTTACACATTTAAAATAATACACAATTACTTAGTTAACCCATCCAACTATTCAATGTTTCTCAATTAATATTTCATACTAGCATGCATGTCTGAGGTGTGCATGCATGGCCAATACATGCACAGGATGCACATGTACTATAACCAAAACACCTAAATTCTAGCTGATACAAATAATATTTCACGCAACAAGACAAATATGCAAATATAATATGATTTCTTTTGACATTCAGAGTTATTTAATAGTTATGTTCTTATTAATCATTCAATTAAGAATTGTACCTACCATCACTAATCCGGTATCATAAATGTCCAACACTCAACAATAATAACTAATATGTCGACCATCCTAACCTACGTCTGCATCCTCCCTATCCTTCCTCTGCTAGTACAAATTGGATGCCAGCTGTACTGACCTTCCCACATAGAACCTAAGAGTGGGAGCATCGGCTAACTAGCGGACCTAGCCTCTCCTAGCAGGCATCCGACCATCGTCGTCACAACAACTTGGGGAGCGTGTCTCAGCACTGCCCTCCCACGACCTCGGGTATCAAAGTGACATAGGGTGGGAAATGCATCCATCCCTCTCAACATACTGGGTATATACTCATCAAACCATACTGCGTTGCTATCGAGTTTATTGGTACGTGTCATCGTACCATCACTTGGCAATTAAGGCTCTTCTTCAAGATATGTATTGAGTCATACTTTGCATCACACACTTGGCTATCACATAGCCCTTGTACCCTGCAGGTTAGCACTATGCAAACATGCATTCATAACAATATTAAATCAATAGATGGTCCATAATATCAACATTATTTCCTTTCATCACATAAAATCACAAAATAAATCATATCATGGATGGGTACCCATGTACCACATCATACATATCACATCATACCAAGGATTACTATCAACTATATGTTTTTGTTATGAAATAAATGAATCTGATGACGACTACTACATGATAATCGCATAAGCACAATAATTTCATATAAATGATAATCATCATAACATCATAATCAAAGCATCTACATAGGCATGTTAATCATCGTAACATCATGATCAAAGTATAATATAATCATGATAACATCATAATATCATAATTAGAGCATAATCCTGATAACATCATAACATCAGTAAATAATCACATATAACCTGCCAAAATATAGTTTATGAAGTATAGTTGAGTCCGCAGATAATAAGTAAATACACTGTAATAATTCTGAGTGATAAATATGCCGGAGTCAAAATATGGGGTACTACACTAGTTGTGTTGCACTAGCACATAATCCTCGATAGTAGTTGATGAATATTTTTTATTACTTGCATAGTGAAATTTACCAGGAAACAATCAAATATCGACCAATGCCTTAAGAACAAAAGTGAACAACTCTTCAGATCTTTTTTTGGGTGAATGCATCAAGTAGGATATTTTTTAGAAGATCTTTTTCTATTAATTGCATGTGTGAATTACACCTTTCATTTGTGAATACATGTATTAAAGTAACTTAAGAAATATTGCTTTAAATCAACACACCTTTTTGTCCTTTGCAATTTAGTAGTTTAAGAAAGAAAACATCACTTCTTTTATCCAAATACCTTTGTTGTTACCATAAGAAAACATCAACATTAAAGACATTCCATCATTTATTGTAAACTATTTTTTATCAACCATAAATATTTTGTTATATTTAAAAAGTATCCATTTTTCTTTTTGGCATTTTAAGAAGCTTTCAAATATTTTTTCTTGTTGTCCCAACTCTATGTTGTTTTTATCAAATTAAACTCAAATCTGCAATGATTGCATGTTAAAAATTCTTCTTTATCAATCATTATAATTTGTTTGCATCGATTATTACATACTTTTTTCCGTAATTACATTGGATTGAACAGAAAAATGAACCTATTTTCTCTCTTTTAGATTACTAGTTATTCATCGAAAGGAAGGAAGTTGATATTGGTGTTTTGTATTCTTTGGTTCGTCATTTTGAGTGAATAACATCATAAACAAGTTTCACACCATACCATTGAATTAAACAACAAACATTAAAATAAACACTTAAATTAAAATCAATAAGAGTTCATTTTATAGAAAACTCATCTTAGATTTACCAATAGGCCATGGTTTAGGGTTGGAGAGTAAACATCTCCAATGAGACCAAACACGAAACTAGGAAAATTATTAACAAGAGAAAATCCATTATTAGAAAAAGACGCTTTTTGGGGAATAACATCTAATACATGTGTCAAGCACTAGGATCATGCTAGGAAAGAGTGGTATATATCCCCTCAATTTTTTAGTGGGATTAATGCATGCATGGGGTTTTTGAATTGTAGTGGCAAGTCCTTGGGGCGACACTAATTTTCTCTATATCTTTGAGTTGAGGAATAAAGTCCCACATTCCCCACCCATATGCCTAATATTAACTCATGATTGTTCCCTTCAATCGTTGATTGTGAAGTGATAAACTTAGTTTCTATTCCTAAGACATCACATATGTGACTGCAAGTGGGAAATCCTTGGAGTACCTGAGATAGATGTTTAACATTTTCCTTATCTCCTTTGGAGGGTATTTTCCAAAGAAAAGTACATGCAGCTTGAGTGATTGTTGCGTGAGGGTTAATTGTAAATGTTATGTTCACACCCTTGTTGATTAATTACTAGAAATTCATATCCCCCAGGAATATTTTTTTAGAATACCCTCTTTAGTTATCTCCTCACTAATTGGATAAGGGACTTAACCACCCTACTTTTATTTTTGGAAGAGTATTTTTCTCGGTGTGACTTAGAGTTCTTTTTGTAGTCATGTGATTTATGACACTTCATGTCTAGATGGCCTTAAGTTTGATTGTTAGAGTGTTGAATTTAATTTCTGATTTAAAATCTTAAAAAAATTCAAGGAGGTTGACTAACCAATCCATCGTTCAAGGTTGAATAGAGGAGATTCACCATTAATAGAAGGTCCCACTACTTCGTGGAGATTCTTACACTCACCTGACCCTATTCAAAATGATTCAAAAGATGAAACATTTATAGCTCTTGTCAGCCCTATTGGAAAGAAATTATCTATTAGGATTCGATCAATGTCCTTTAGATATAATTGATGAATTTCATCCACAAGAAATCAATACTATTGATAATCAAACACTTGTCAACATTAATCCTCTAACATATCCTCATAGTCTAGTTGTACTTGCAATGGATGATTCATGTCTTACTAATTTGTGTTCCTTTATTTATGATTTGCATCACAACATGTTCGGTCCTACTGCATCATCAAATGCCCAAGGATCTAATTCCACCATTCCTAGTGTAGCTATACATTGAACCAATGCTTCCTACATACCACAATTTAGTGGATATTCCCTTGTCACTAGCGTGCCTCACAATTTGGGTACCCATCATTATGGAATTCCAACAATAAGTGTGCTAGTTCAACAACATGGTTTCCTTGTCACCAGTGTAGATCCAAATCCTAGGCTCTATCAAGCACCGAGAGGGATCAAATCTCTCAAGTGAAAACCTCTTCTTAGGCATCTATTGATATGATTTAAACCAAAAGACACATCTTCTTATTTAAGGTCCACATATAATATTTTTATTATTAGCATTTAATATTATTTATGGCCGACGTATAATATTTTTTATTTTGTTAGGAACAAACATTACAACATTTCTCCATACATGGTTTTAAAACCACATGCAAGGCCCTCCTACAACCATGGGTTGTTTAGGAGGCCTTGCATATGGTCTTAAAACCATTTGCAAGGCCCTCCTAAACCATGAGTTTTTTAGGAGGCCTTGCACATGGTTTTAAAACCATGTGCAATGCCCTCCTAAACCGTGTACAATAAAACCATGGGTTGCACGTGGTTTTAAAACCATGTGTAAGGCCAACAATTTTTTGAGGATAATTCAATTTGTTATTTGTTATTATTTTGTTAGGTAGAAACATTACAACATCTCCCCCATATTGTGTTTTTTTCCTGACTCACATTTGTTTTTACGGATAATTAAATTTTTACTTATTTATTGTTTTGTTAGGTAGGACAATTACAACATCTACCCCATATTAGATTGTCTTTTTGGCCGACATTTATTTTGGCCTATAATTAAAAAAATTATTTTTTATTAATAAAAATAACGTTACGTAACGTTACAAGATCTCCCCCATACTGGGCTGTAGAGCGCCTCTCAGCGCAAACTACTGCAACCACCGTGAGCACTTTTGTGCCCGTTACTCACTTATTGGGTCCTAATCCTTGAAGTGTTCCAACATCAACTTTAGGTATCCCTGTTGGTGGGTCAACTTTACCAAACATGGGTTTTTCCTATGGTTGGGATGTTCCATCCAACACTAGAAGTATCTTAGGGGGATTTAATCCTCATTAAGATGTTTCTAACTTTTGGCCTGGTCTTATTTCTAGGGGCTACACTACATCATGAAATGTTAAATATTCTGGCAGTAAATATTCACCTTGAAGTGACAATGTTCCATGGGATTATCTTCCACATTTGGGAAGTAATGTTCTATGGGGTAATCCTACACCATCAAGTGGAAATATTCCTGTGGGAAATCCTCCTCCTATGAGTGGTAATGTGTTAGGGTGGACATATCCACCTATTAATACCACTCCACCATGGAGTTGATTTTTTCATGAGAGAAACCATTCTCCTTGGGGTACACCTCATACTTGGGGAAACACTCAAACTTGGGGGGGGGGGGGGGGAACACTACTTGGAATATCAATCCATTTTAGGGATATAACTCCACCTCTTGGGGAAATCAATATCTAACTATTACAAATACTACTGCATCAACTCTATTGTGATCACCATTTTTTGCCACATTAAACTTACTAAAATGATCCTAGAGAACCAACGGCCCCGTTTTGCATCTAAATGGGTGGTTGGATGAAAGTATTTTAATTACCTTCTAATATCTTAATATGGCAAGGAAGAAGTATATACATTAAATTGTAAACCCAAGGTCTCTTAGTGACATGCGAGTTACCTTGCATTGTACATACAATAGGGAAAATTTAGCTCATGGGATAATTTTCAAGGTTTTTTTTCCAAAAACAAATCGCAATTTTCCGTTTTTCTCTAATATTATTCACCCAAATTCCATAGGATTGAATATTTTACTCTAAAAACACCAAAATTGTCCAAAAACTATATAAAAATCTTAGAAATTTGAATTTTTTTTTTTTAAATATCGCCAAACATTTTGTTGTTGGAAATTTGATAATTAGTAAGATTCACCAAGATTTTTACACTTTAAGAAAATTATGGATCCTTAAATTTTCCTTGATATACATGCCACAATTTTCTCTTACATTGGTTTATCTATTGTGAAGTTGTAGTTAAATAACCTTAAGTACAAATAGTGGTATGAATAGTTACATAGTCTTGGAAAGGAATTATCCAACTAAAGAAGTAATGGAGCTAAGCTACACGGAAAGTAAATAACACACATTAAAGTAAATTACATGATACGAAAGTAAATTCACACAGTACTAGAAAGTAAATATTAAAACTAAATTCACACTACACCTTAACAGAAAGGTAAACTGTAGAAATGAAATATAAATCCTTTCCTTGCCAAATACCGATTACTGTTTATAATCCAAAGTAGTAAATATGATTATTGCATTAGGTATGCTCACTCGATCAAACAATTACGAAATAAACTTTTAAATCACTAATCTACAAATTAAAATTACATTGTAAAAATGAACTTCATACATAACAAGAAACAAAAATTGTTGAATTAATACTAGGAAGCAAGTTAAAACTACATCCACATAAACTAAGTAAAATCACACTACATAACGTTATGAAACTATATTGAAATAATATCTCATGAAATTGTAATGATTCCATCCTAATATGGACTATTTCTCTGAGAGTCCTATATAATGGAGAAGGCAATCTCTTTTATACATGAATTTGCTTGAAACTAAACAATAGTTTGCTAATAATTAACAAGTCAAAAACTAACTCATAATTAATTCCAAGATCTTTACTAACAAATCAAAGCTAATATTATCATTAGTTGCAAGATTCTCTCCACATCCAAGACAATCGATGATGATACAATTCGATAGCATATCTTGGTGGTTGAACATTCAAAATAATGATTTTCGTGGATTCGCAATAGTTGTCCCATGAAGTAGCAACAAGTGGAGTAGCAACACTCCAGAGTAACAAAAAAATCATAAAAAAAATTGATTTCTCACAATCTATGATTTGGGTTGTTGATATATTTTGCGGATATGATTATTTTGACTTAATGACGCCTCATTCAAAAATCTCAAGTACTAGGTTTGTGGATCTTCAATTATAGGAGTTGCATCAAATGGCCTAGAGTAACAACTAGTGGCAATTGGTTTTGCATAAATCAACAAGCTCATACATTTTTCAAAGATAAATGAAAATATGTTATTTTTATAATGCTTAATCATTGTGATGTCCCTAACCTTGAGATAAGGCCAAAGGCGCTAAAATTAAGACTAACTAAGGTTTAATAACAATGAATATAGATAAATTACTATTGATCTGACTAACCATTCACCCAAATAAATTAAATTCTAGATATTCAATTATAATTAAAGTCTGCGACATTTAATTATGCCCCTTAATTAAATAATTAATTGTGACACTCAATTAATAATTTCCAAACTGCAAGATAAATCTCATAATTGAAAGAAGAACATCAATAATACATGATAAACATCATATTTGTTGTGAATAGCTAGTCTATGTATTTTGGGTTTGTTTGATAGCATAGTTTATAAATAACCAAGTATTGATGTCATTGATTATTTGCAAATTAATCTACTTTTTCGGTGTTATTGTGTGTGTGTTGTTAGTGAGCATAAAAAGTGACGAAATCCACATATCATGGAGCATACATAGGCTGCAATATATAGCCACACCAAAACCATAGCAAACAAGAACACTGGCTGCAACTACAGCCCTCAAAATCGACTCCCGATGACTATCTCCTAGAGTCATCTCTCACTAATAAAAATCAGATCATATGGATGCCACCCTCCAGCCATCAATTAATTTTACACATAAAATACATCTCTCATCCTCATATCTACAACTAAGATCAACCATACAACAAATTTATTTACAATAAAATGACAGGTGCGCTCATCTTGTCACAGGAAAGATGTCGGACCAAAACAAACATATCTTGGTCATATGGAAAGCTTTTTCAATGAAACGAAAGGTGTTGTTCACTGGAAACGTTGCTTCGGATGCAATGGAGAAGCTCTAACAACAAATAAATGAGAATATATTGTCAAACCAGATCATATGGTTGCACCCATCTCAATTAAATAGAGCCAAAATTACAATTTCTGGTTATGAAGAAGAAGAATAGAAAGAAGGTAGCGGGAATAGAAACTGAATTCCATACTATATGAGATTCATCCTTCCTCCATGCAGATCCTGACATTCAATACATGATCGCTCAAAAAACAAATCAGCCATCATTGCACATATACCAACTAAAATAATGTAATGAAAACATAACATAAGAGAAATACTTATCTCAAATATAAGCAAATGGTTGCAGCAGGACAACTTTCCTCCCAGCCGTAGAAACTATTAAGCCTTTGTCTCTTGAAAAGGTCACCCCGAGCTGAGACCATGGATCCACAGGTAGATTTTGGCTTAGTCTCACTACTCTCGAAACTACCTCTTTTGAGATATACAACACTTCCCACTACTACTTTCTTGTCTGTCTCCACTGCCTATGGGATGTGACCTAGCTCGCCATTCCCATTTCCTGGCTTTCTGTGTGAGAACCTGGACTAGTAGAGTGATATAATGGAATAAAGGAAAAAAACATACTCGCTTTAAGTCTCAACACACTCTCAATAATATCAACATTCCCAACACGATTGGATAGCATAAATCACATGGTCTAAAGCTCAAGATTTAACTTCAACAAGGAGATGGCATACGTATTGATAGGATAAGGAGGACCACTCTAACCCAAATGGATCAACCCAAATTAGAGAGAGGTAATGTTTAAGATTCATCATGGATAATTAACTTGAATTAGTGGAGTGGTCGATTAGTGAAAACATTCCCTTTCCTGAATTAGCACCATGAGGAGGAGTTACCCAAAAACTATGGAGTGGAGCCATGAAGAGCACATGGAGGCACACTAATGCATAAAATGGGTTGCAAAACATCAAGGAGGTCGAAATACGTGATATATGGCATCCAATGGGGTCATAAATATCATGGAAGCACAAAAATAAGATCATCAATGCATGGTGTAAGAGTGGAAGCTAGAAAATTGCTTACAACCCTAAAAACTAGGAAAATGGCTCATAAATGACCATAAACACATAAATGTGAGGGAATATATTCCCAAAAAGAGTTCCCTATGCAATATGGGCACACTAAGGTGTGCACAATATGAAAAAATATCTCCATAGTCCATAATTATTGAGAATAGGGTTCCTTGTACAAGGTTTGGGTGGCGAACATTATTAATCTCACCAAGGTGAAAATATGAATTGGGATGGACAAAGTTAAGTCAACAATAAGTTATAAGGCACTAGGGATGTCCCCAATCCCCCTCACTTTGTGGAATCCATGGTCCCCCATACTCTTTTAGTTTCCTTTGCTGAGCTAGTTGTTTATTTAATCAATCATTAACAACATTCAAAGATAGCAGAGATAATATTAATAACATTTACATTAATAATAGCGCAAAGTACAAGGTCATGTTATCAAACATTAATAATAATTCCTTAATAAAATTAATCATGAAAGGAGAAAAATTCCACAATCATAGAAAATATCATAAGTCCATAATGCAAGAGAACATAAGTCACAAGAAGGATCATAAGTCCGGGGCTTAACAACTAGGGTATTACAATCATAATTCATATGAAATACTAAAGAAATGCAATGGATTAATACAGGGACATAGGTAAGCGGAAAGGGATTAGAAATAGGTAAAAGAGGATTTAAAAATATGACAATGCCATGACTCTAAATATCCCCTGAATTGAATATGTTACATGCCCTCATGCAACCATATACCTCTGCATCAACCCAGTTTCAGGGACACATATTGAATGCTATTTCTTTTTCCAATGCACATTAATCATATTTGTTGTCAACATTTTTTAATTTACCTTAAATATCTAACATAAATGGTTTTCTATTTTATGTGTCTATTAATTTTGGTATAAACTTCCATGAACTACCCTACAAGCTGCCACAACTATATATAATCATCAAAAGGTGTGAAGTTTTATACCGAATAGTTCCCCATTATAATCAAACATTAGTTCACCATATCAAAATAATTTATCCATTTTGTTTATAAATCTCATTTCACAACCACTTAGAGTAATTTAGAGGTATTTTGTTTTTATGTAAAAGATCCATAGCCAATGTAACCTTCAAAAGTATAAACCCCGAGTTATTTTTGGCAATTATGGTTAAGTTTCAACAATTTGCATAGGGAATTACAACAAGCGTTGTAGGTGCAACAACAAAATTCTTCACCATTTTCTATCAAAACACAAATTGGGTTTCTGTAAAGTTTTGTAGGCATATTTTTTTATTAGTCCTTCTTGCCAAAAATCATGGCCATCCGATGCATGTATCTTGAGATATAGTAATTTTTTTATAGGTGGCACTGCTTGTTTTCTCTTAAAAAAACAACATGCTACCAAAAATACAATCCATATATCCCACCAAATGCCATGAACTGCACAATCATCTCCTCTCAAATTGAATAAATTGTATGTCCACATGCACTCCTAGCCTATATCCATCTCAATACATTTCTCATAGATCACATATTAAATGCCCTTTTCAGGTATGAATATAGGCGTTGTTCTAAACAAGTTAAAACATAAATTTCATCCATTTTTTTGGATTCACCATCATATGCATCATAATCAATAGCTTTCAACTAACCTGGGAAATAACCATCTCCCCCAAATTGGATTTTTTACCAATCTTCATGTAAAGAGGAGATGAATGGTGTAAGTACTAGTGTATGTAGACATAAATGGGTTCATTCCTTGAGGAAATCCCTAGAACATGTGCCAAATAAACTATCACTTCATGATATGTTGTGTGTTATTAACAAAAAATAGTACTGTTGTTATAATAACACAACCATCATACGCTTATGATAGGTGCAAAATGTTTGCTAGCTCAAGATGCCAACTTCTATAACCAAAAATTGTCATATAGGTAGCGAAAATGAAAGAAGGCTAAGATTGTTGTGATGTTTCTCTTTTTAACTTTGGTAAGAGCTACTACAAGATTGTTCCCAATTAAATACCAAACCTAGATTAATAATTCGTATCAATTTGCATGCATCATAATTAGTACCGTTGAATGAAGACATGTAAAAGTAAAGTGACTGAAGAAACATAGCAACTAAGAAATAAATGATAAATATCCCATAAGCAAAATTAAAATGACCAAATTTATTTTCATAGTATGGAAGGATTTTGAGAAATGTGTTTATACTCTAGATAAAAATGGGTTGGAGTCATACTTTACCCTTAAAATTGTTGCCAAATATGTCTCAACATATTTTTTTATGCTGCTATCCCATATGCAATTATCTCTTGTGTCAATTTTGATCACAATGTTATCCATTAAATCTCAAGAATTATTTCCATTGATTGGATTCTATTTTACTTCTTTTGAAAACTTTGTGATCCATGACACCCTTGCTTGAACCTTTTTCGAATGAACCTTGAAACCTTTGTTTTATACCCTATATATGGAAGCACATGTAGGAGTGAAATCTATAATAGTCTCTTCTTCCATAGGGAAACAATAATTCCTTCTTTGGATTTTACTGTAGGTTCTTGTGTGAAAAAAATAGGGTTTTTTTATTTTGTCTCTTATGTGGTAGCATCAATTTATTTTTTGAGCAGCACCTACAACTTGGGCGTCAAGGGTTGTATTGAAATGACTTATGGAAGCAAAGTAAGAGGATGCAACATGATTCAAATGGAGTGAAGGTTTAGGAATGAAGAATATGGTGAGGGATTAAACAAGAGGGATGATGGGATGGTGAACTCAACCAACCCCCCCCCCCCCAAATTGAATTATTTTTCCTCCCTTAGAAAATGGCAATTGATATGGAAGCAAGAAGCAAAAGGAACATAGTAGGCATAGTTAATTTCCAAATACACATCTATAACTTTCAAAGGATTTTGATTAAACTAAAGAAAAAGAAGCATACATGCACCTACCTAAGAATTCCATAATATATGCAACAACATCCTTAGAAGAAAGATATATGACATGGACCACAATGATGTACAAAATTTACAAGAATGAGCAATGTGGAGCTTGTAACATGTAGCATGAGGAGATCTGGAATTGAGAGTAGCCTTCTAATGGAGTAGCAAATCCTAGAAACATTTTTTTATTCAAAGAGACACCAAAACCTGGATGGAAATTGTTTTATTTTTATTATTATTTGCAGACCTTGTCTGCTAACAAGTTGATTTTCAAACAAGACATGTCTAACCACGTCTAAAGGGCTTTCACTTCCAGAAATTATTACTCTTGAGGAATTCCTACCAATAAGCTGGTATTTAAGCATTCCAAGGTCTGATGGCACTTGTAAAGGTTTTTCAGCATCAAATTTTATTTGGGGAAGGGGGTATGATAATGAGGTAGTTGGTATTGTAAGTGAGCCAAGCTTACTTTATTGTGTGGGTTAGGGGTGGGTGGAGAAAAAAGTAGGAAATGATGGAAGTTGTAATTGATTTGGTAATAGTGGTTACATAATTGATGTTGGATTTAAACTTGACCACATAAGAGAATGAAGATTTTGTTAACTTCAAAATGAATGTATCTTTGATCTTTGAAGACGAAAATGCACTAGAATACCATTATTTTTTTAGTGAATGAGCATGATACAAATGAGGTCTTTTGAAATGATTCTTTGGTAGAAATGGCATGGTTAATGCAGTAGTGGGACTTGAATTCTAGAAATTTGGTCATAACTTCATCTTTAAATCAATTATTCAATTTCCTCATCCTTGATGAATATATAAATTTAAGTAAAAATTTTGGCTATCTTCAACTGAGACACTGTTGGACCAAGATCCTAAGAACTTTATATTTGAATCACAATACATGCAAGGACATGCATTTCTCCATTCTTGCAATAAATAAGCCTTGATGTTATATTTTGACAAGAGAATGATATTTAAATTGCGTCTCAAAATATTGCATTTTATTTGTTGAATGGTTGGAGGTAATGCCCCCTTTTGGCATGAACCTTTATCTTCAAGAATCACTCATGCATTGATTTAACGACTTTGAGCTTCTTGGGACTTGCAAAAACTAGCACTTACTTGCAATAAAATATGAGATCATGGAAGAATAAAGGTGCATGGTCTCTCTTCATCCAATACATATGCAAAAAAATAAAAACTATTTCTTATAAAACAAATCCAAGGAAAATAAACAAAGAACAATACACTTTTTACCTATTGAGGAGTGGTGGCCATCCTAGACTACCTGATAGTATTTCTATGATAAATTTTTATTTTGATGACCGATTGGAGTGATTTTAAAGTCATATTAAATTAAATTAAAAGGGTTACCTCCAGGAGAAACATGATTTAAAAATTTCTTAAAAGGATATGCTAAATCTACTAAGAAACAACCTGCATGACAGAGGCGTTTGAAAATTTCCACATATGTACCAACAGTCGCTAATTTGAGCATAACGTTTTCATTTGATGATGGATTGATTTGATTTAAATTGGATATAAAAGTATATTCACATATGTATATTCAATAGAAACATGTTTTTTATATAATAATAATTGATGGATCAAGTGTTCCAATGAACAAACTAGAAAGAAGAGTTTTAAGAGTACAAATTTAGGATAGACAGTTAATATTTAGGGAATAACTTTCTTGTACGATATTGAAATGGAGTGATTCACATTGTGTTGTAAACTAAATTCATATTAGTTTTAATAGGTTTGAAAAATTCATTCATTAGGTCTCCCAAAAATTAGCTATCCCAACTCTGTTGTTGAGTTTTGTACTCTACATCCAACCAATGCTTTGGTCATAGATTTTTCAATTGTTATCCAAATTGAGTGATTCAGATTGGATTACAAACTATGTTTAAAGGGATATTTTGGCTAGAAGGATGTTTTATAAATATTCCCATGTGATCTCCCAAAACAGGATTGTCCCAATTATGTTTTCAGTGCGGTCATTTAGCCAACATGCTACAAGAATTTGATAAAAAAGAAATTTTTCGTGTATGATGATCTAGATAGGTGTGAATATTTGTAGACATATAATTTTTAATTTAATACATCCAAATACCAAAATTCAAACATCCAGTGCCTAAATTGACTTACACGGCATGTTGCAACAACTGGTACAACTTATAAAACGGATATGACTATCGAAACATGAACCATGTATTTTTGTGTGTGTGGTATTTTCAATGTAATTTATTCACATAATTTCAAATTCTACAAAATAATAAAAATTAACTACATAGCTTGATAAGAAATCCAAACACAAAATTGAAGGCTTCTACATCCGCTAACTCTTTCGTTAGTGAAATATTCACTCAGCAAGCTTTATTCCTCTTACCAAGCGTTGTGCAAGGATGTTAGTGCTTTGAGTGGATCTTACTGCACCACAAAATGATCCTTTTGGGTCACTATTTTTATTCATGAAAAAAAGGCATCATAAAACTAATTGGATGAAATAAATGAAATTATTCTATTCATAAAAAACATCATCTTAAAACAAAAACACATCAATTTCAACCTATTGATGTTTCTTAGAACCAATGCAAAGTTTAGTTACACCTTTGGTAACTCCCCGGTAATGACACCAAACTGAAAGGATTTTTAATTACTTATAATTTATTAGTAAGGAAAGTAAGAAATATGTAAATTAAATTGTCAAACCGGTGTTTGTTGGTGACTTGCAAGTTACCGTCCATTGCATATGCAAGACAAAGTCTCCTCTTATACTAGATTATCTATTGCTTTAGTTCAATAACCTTACTTACAAAAAATGGTATGAACAATTACACAATCTTGGCAAGGAATTTCCCAACTAAACAAGTGATGGAACTAAGTTGCAAGGAAAGTAAATCACATGACATGAAAGTAAATACATGACAAAAAGGCGAATTCACATCGTATTGGAAAGTAAATGCTAAAGCTAAACTCACATTGGGATAAAAAGTAAATTCTAAAACTAAATTCACACTATTCCAAAAAGTAAATACTAAACTAAATTACACCACATCTTGACAGAAAGCTAAACTATAGAAATGAAATATAAAACCTTTCCTTGCCAAATAACAGTTACTGTTTATAATCAAAAGTAGTAAATATGATTATTTCATTAAGCACGCTCATTGAATTCAGGAATATGAAAAAAACCTGTAAATCACTAATCTATGAACTAAAATTACATTGCAGAAATTAAAATAAAACATAAAAACAAATGGAAACTATTGTATTAAAACTATGCTACGAATTAAAACTACATCAACATAAACTAAATAAAATCACACAATAGAAAGTCATAAAACTGAAATCTATATTGATACAAGATCTCATGAAATTGTAATTATTCCATCATAATATGGACTATTGCTCTAATATTCCTCCTATAGAATGGAGAAGGTACTCTTTTTTATACACAAATTTTCTTGAAACTAATAATTAATGTAGATCTACAAATTTCTCTTGTGGTTACAACAATTTTCTAATAATTATCAAGTCAAAAACCAACTCATAATTAATTCCAAGATCTTTGCTAACAACTCAAAGATAATATTATCATTAGTTGTAATATTCTCTCCACATCTAAGATAATTGATTATGATCCAAATCCATAGCATATATTGGTGGTTTGATATTCAAAATATTGACTTTCATGGGTTTACAACAATTGTCCCGTGGAGTAGTAGGAAGTGGAGTAGCAACAATATGGAGTAACAACAAATCGTAAAAAGTTGATTTATCAAATACTAAGATTTGGGTTGTTGAGATATTTTGAGGATAGGCTTATTTTGAATTAATGATGCCTCATACAAAATCTAAAGTACCCATTTTGTGGATATCCAATTATAGAAGTTGCAACAAAGGGTATGGAGTAACAATAAGTGGTGATTGGTTCTACAACAATCAACAAACTCATCCTTTTTTAAAGATAAATGAAATATGTTATTTCTCTAATGTTTAATCATAATTCACATGAAAATACAAAGAAATGAAATGTAAAATGCATTAGGTCTAAATCTCACACAAGCATTAAAATGGATTAATATAGGATTATAGATAAGCAAAAAAGGATTAGAAATAGGGAAAAGAGGATGTAAAATAACAATTACATGACCTGACACTCTCCATTTTGACCAAAATCCCATTCAACTTACCCAAGTTTGATGGTCAATCAAAATAATACCCTTCTACACATGTGATGAATTTCTAACTATGCTGTTTATCCAACTTCTTGGTTGATTATAGCGTTTGTTTGTGTTTATTTTAACGCACCCTCCTAGGTGGTGTTGCTAAAGGGCACATTGAGCTGCCACACAATACTTTTATTGATTTCTCATTTTTTTCCATGGTATTCCTTACACATTTTCAATCACTTATCTGCTATGAGACTTGGACATAACTTTTGACATCACTCAAACAAACTATTGCTACTCACTTTTTCAACATTATTCATGAATGGTGGGGGCATTGTCGACTCATCAAAGATGACATCCTTGATAAATTTATAGAATATTGGTTTGTAAAATCATTGTTTCCTACTCTTTCCAAAGACCTATTTATGTTGGGATCCCTTAGTGAAGAAGAAATCATTAATAGTTATCAGTAAATGTACTTGATATATTCACAATCTAGCACACTTTAGGAGTTCATCCCTCATGACACTTGACCCATGATGGATCAAGTGAAGACACGAAAGAACCACATGGAGATGATGCAATTAATTATGTTACCCAAACTATGGTTGATCAGATGATCCATCAAATGGGAAATTTTTTTGTTCAAACTCAACCTACAGTTAGGAAAGCATCAACAACCTTGGATCCTACCCAAATTTTCGATGTTTTCTTAGTCCAATCCATGAACTAAAAATTAAAGAAGAAGAAAAAGAATATTAAAATAAAAAACTCTAATCTTGGGTAAATAGATTCTAAAATATCCAATGCTCCTTTGGGGGGGATTAGGAGACAAGGAAGTTTAAAGTCTCTTGTAAAATTTGCATGGGAGATTATCCTACTCTCCTATGTCCTCAAATGGAAGAGATTCAATGATATATGGCCTAGCACGGAACTCAACAACAACCCATCATGATAACTCAATATGTGTCATGTCATTGTCTTTTTGGAAAGCTATAGGGTCGCTTGAGTTATTCCAATAAAGCATTGTCATGAAAGATTTGCATGGTCATTCTTTTTAGACTTATGGACTAATGAATGCTTATGCAGTTAAGTTGGGGGTAAGATGGCCACATTTTAAGTTTAGCTTGTGAATTCTCCTTTAGATTACAATCTTCTATTTGGGAAAATTTGGATACATGCTATGACGGTGGTCATATCTTCAGTTTTTCAAGTAAGTTCGTTTCCTCATAAAGGAAAAATTGTTACAATTGGCTTGTTAGACTACTCCACACCTGATACAGGTGCCAGCATCCACTCAAATGTTCCTTTCATAGGGATACCTAGAAATATTTTAAGGCATCGATACTGGTGTTATAGCATGATTTTCCACACCTTATGCATCATGCCTTGTTGGCCTTCCCTTGTCCCTATGAAGACTCATTATACCCCCTTTCTTAGTGTATTCCAGATGCTTCAATGGAACCCTTAAAAAGTAATTTTTGAATATACATGTAGTTGAACAATTATGCAACTCGCATATACACACCTTGCACCATTACAGCCATGTACATCAGTATGTATGCACAAAATTAAAAATATTTCATATTTTCCATGCCAAGTCATGGAGGTTATGATCCTTGGCCTTCCATATGATATAAAATTCTTTGATTCAACCCTCCATTTCCCATTTGAGGGCTATATATTGGGCCATTGAGAAGCATTGAAGGAGGAGAACCGTTGAGAGTAAGGAAATTATAGAAAAAAAAATCCCCATTTCCATATGATTGAGTTTGCATCTCTTTATCCTCATTGATTGAACCATTTATGTACATCTCCCAATCTCTCCATTGTCTTTGTGACATTTCCTTTGCATGGAGGATTGAAGTGGTGGAGGCCTAGGTGGAGGAACTTGGTTTCTTGATTTCAATGAGAGTCTAACAAAGGTTGTCACTTTGTACTTCTATTTTTAATTAATAGAAATACTCTTTTCTCATCCAAATTTCATGTGCAAATGTTTAGATTTATTTATATGGGTATATTTGATTCATACATGTTAAGTGTATTATGTTAGAGTAGGTGCTAAAATTTCATATATATATATATAGATATATAGATATATATATAGATATAGATATAGATATATAGATATAGATATAGATATAGATATATGCTTGGATAAAAATTTTGTTGAGGACAAGTTGTAGGTTGTAAGCATTGGATCAAAAGCTCAACGGTGGTATTCTTCGAACATTCGGTTGAGGTATGGGCCTTCTCTTCCACTGTTATCATTTTACATTCATATGGGATATTTGAGGTTAAATTTTATTTCTAGTTCCATCCCATCTATTGTGTTCCACCCCAAGCTATAGGAATATTTTCTTCGTAATAGAATTGGTGACTCTGTTAGGGAAGTCTCCTTTTTGTTGGTTATTTTTGGATGAATTTTTTCTTGAATTGCTCTCTGCTTCTTTGAGTCTCTATGTCACTTTTATTCATACAGTTAATAATTGATAGTTTCCTTGTGTGATTTGTCTTTAAACTTACTTTGTGCCCCCTTTTCCTGATATACATAGGTTCCAGTGTAGATAGTCACGTGTACACGTGGGCTGTCTATTTGTAGGTCACGTACATACGTTGTTGTTCTATGAACAATCACATACATTTAAATTTTTGCCTTATATATTGGTTGGAATGATTTTTGGGTAAGTTGTGAGTGTTTCTAAGTATTATAGGGCCCTTCTATTGTCTATTAACTTCTTTTACAGTGACTGGAAACTCCCTTTTTATCAGTTTTTTAGGAAAGTTGTTCTTGTCATTCTTTCCACTTTTTGTTTTGAATTTAGTGCATGAATCATGACTTATTAATGTCTTTCTTGGCTTGTTCATTCATGCTTGTTGCAGGGTTAGAGAGTTCCATGATTCCATTTTGCATTTTCATGTATTTATCTTTAAAATACAAAAATATTTCCATCTTTGCATGTTCATTTGCATTCTTGCATTTTGAATTAAAAGAGAACTACTATTAGTTTTTTCCTTGGAATAGAATTAGTCTAGGCTTGATATAGGAAAAATTTTATTGGCATTTTAAAATGAAAGAGACCTTTTCGCATTTCATTTAGTGGCATACCATTGTTTCATTTGGAAAATAAGTCTAATGCTTAGCAATGTTTTTGGGTCATTGTTTCATTTGGAAAATAATTCTAATACTTAGCAATGTTTTTGGGTGTGCATATTTACTTTTCTTGATGAGTTACAAAATCACTAGTTGCACAACCATATCTCCTTGAGTAAGCACAACTCATTAAAATTAACGCTTAGCTTAAAATTGATTAGAAATATTTTATTTTATAGGGTGCACAAACAAGATTATGTTTTATAGTCTTGGAATAGGATTGTGTGAGTTAACTTCTCCAAGGCTATAAAATGGAAACATTTAGGTTTATGTACAAGGAGAGGATAAATCCTTGATATAAATGGTGTTCTCATGAAGCTTCTCTTATAGGGGAGTCAATCATGAGAAAACCTGCACATCACTTGCAAAGATATACCTATAATACCTTACGTGAGTGCCCGTGACTGTCTGCTTGAGCATTGATTATAGAGGTAACCATAGTTTCTTTTCCTAGGTATCATAGGGGATACTTGCAGGGGTTATTCTATGAGTGTCCTAGTTAGGAAGTGGTAAGAAAGCACGGTTTCTTTACGCTTTGAAGTTGAGGGCCTCTATAACTAGTCACACACCTCCTCTTATAGTGTATGGGAGTCTCGTGCCTCTCATAGGTGAGACATACCTGCTATATATCGGGAGCTCATTTATCCTCACTCCTTGCTTGTGTGCATCTATCCTCACTTATTTAGGAGTGTGCTTTGTGCTCGTCAATTGGATTTAGGGATTATTATTATTTGAGTCTTATTCTTTGGATTCATTGTGGATAGATTTTTGGATCCATGTTTTTCTCATCGCTTAGCAAGTTTTCCACCTTTTGACCCTTTGTAGCCTCTTTACAAGAGGCATAGATTTCATACTAGTGGTCCTTCCCATAGAGAGCTCCTTAAAATTTTGACCATGAGCACTACTTATGAGACATCAGAGTGTCCTATGATCCCTTCACATGTGTTGGGAGAGAGATTCCATGGGACTTTTGAAGCCCCGTTTCGCCCAATTTTGATGGGGTAAACTTTTTTTACCCTAAAAATGACCAAATTATTATATAAACGATATAAAATCCTTGGAAATTAAAATAATTTTTGAAAAATGTCGCCAAACATTTTATAGTTGGCGTTTTAAGAATTGGTAAGATTCGCCAACATTTATACACTTTTAAATAACTATGGTTCCTTAAAATCATCCCTAATCATAATCTTTAATTAAATCAAATGGAAAAATAATATCAATTATATCATCAAATCATCATGTCATAGAGATCATTAAAGACATGTACATTTGTCACATTCTACCAACTTGGAATCATGAATTTACCTTTGCTTTTATCCTTTATGTAAAGCCAACAAATTGGATATGATCTATTGTGGAAGATGTACAATTCATATATCAATTTTCCAAGCCCAGATTGGTGAAACTAATCTAATCATGCATTCAAAAAATTTCCATGCAATTGATGTTCAAATTAGAAGTGAAGATTTGTGTAATATCAAAAAGTGCAACTCTTGTGACCATGTTCTAATTGGGACATGGTGGATTGGCATGTAAAAGGCTTGATATATACTTGACATGATGTGTCTTACATATTTTTTGTTGTTAGATACTTGTGCATGGATGAATTTCTATTGCAATAAAACCATAGATGTATTATTGTGTGATATGATATTCCTTTATTAGTCCACGCCTTCAGGATAGCAAGAAATATTGTAATTAGCTTGCCATTTTTTTCCATTAAAACAACACGCAAGTCAAATCCTTTAATCCTAAGTTTTCATTCTCAACCATTTCACTCAACCAATCATATGACGAAATATGTTTTTCCACAAATGAGCAAATTCGATCTCTTATTTGGCCTCATCCAAAGGAAAGCTCATTGTTTTCCTATGCTTTGGTTGTGTAATACTATATAACTATGAGTTTACAGATTTTGGAGTAGATTAATGCTATCATTAGTTTGATATTTCTTGTTTATGACATTGATTAAGCCTCACAGTCACCTTCACAATTTCCTTCACTACGATACCACTGCCTTTGCTTCTTTATATGGTCTTCACTCTCATGCTCTCCACACCATCATTGCCTTCACACCGCTTTTGATGCATTGCCCTCTTTCTAAGATGCATTTCCCTCTTTCTAGGATATTTATTTGCATGCTCTCCCCATGATCATTAGTTTGGGTCTCAAACTCTACACAAGATAATCAAAACTCTGTAATTATGTTTTTACATGAATATATGCATGCCTAGTTTATTATGAGACTACTATGAAATATTTGTATTGTTCACTAGTTCAATGTGGCTACACTACTATTTTATCAAATAATTCCATTCTATAAGTTTAGCCAATTTCTCGCCTCTTCTGGGTCTAAGAAGCATCCTCATTATATTTGGGTGATTTTCTGAAATTCCAACCACTATGAATGCAAGAGCTCACAAAGAGGTACTAAGATCGACAGACCAAGGGAATACTATTGGCATAATGCCTATAGTAGATCCAATGCATTTAGGATTTTTAAATGTAGCAATTTCTAGTTAAAGGTGGTTGATATCCATCATCAAACATCAATATCTTAGGTTCCAATAATAAATAGTTTAGGATTCAGTAATAAATAGTCTAGAATTCAGTAATAAATCTCTACATCGATAATAATATCTATCAGTGCCTTGCTTTAAGGATGAGATGGGCATGATTTAAATTGAAACTCTTAGATAGTATCCAATATTTACTATGCGACATAAGCTCCTAGTACTGGATAAACTATTAGTTAGTTAAAACTTTACCTGGCATCATAATCTTCATACCAAGAACAAACTCTTCATATATAGGTTATATTCTTACATTTTCTTACATGTTATGTTCTTTCCTTTCCTTAAGGGAATAAACAACTGAAACAACAACAAGTGGGACTGATTTCAACAAGTGGTGAGCCAAGGGGGAAATCTTTATCCCCAAGGTGAAGGAATCGAAGGTGAACATGGTCCAACTAGGCTTCTATTTCGACAAGTGAACCGGGAGAGAACATGCCACTACAAATTATAGGATGACGAAGAGATGAAATCATGGAGTATTCTCTGGTGTTTTTGTCCTACCAACTTGGATCTAGGTGCTTACGATACTTTCCTGTCCATTTAAAATGTTGTATTAGCTTGGCGCTAGTGTCCTTTAGGTTCAGAATCACTTGTCATGACAACCAAATTTTCCATAGTTGAGGGATAGTCATTAAACCAATACTACTTGAGGAGCTAGCTTGTTCGCTAGTTGGATAGAAAATTACCTTTGTCTCTATCCCTTCATGATCATGTTGAACTCCTTTATCAATCCACAGTTCCTATGGGAAATCTTGCGTGTAGGAATAGAGATTTCAATGTGATGTGACAATGGCATAATAAGAATTGACAATTCCAAAAACCAATTATGGCATGAAATATCATAAGTGTTAAGTTTCATCTCCCCCTGTTATGGAATAATTTTTTTATTTGTTCGACCCAGCTTGTTGGTTCTGCCACATAAAATTCTGTTAAGTATACTAAAACTACTTCTATTCAAACTAAGAAGTTGGTGAGAGAAAGGTGGATTAACTGCTTGCTGTGATGTCCAACACTTTGCTATATTCTTTCTATCTCTACAAAATGAAAACTAACAATAATGAAGAAGATAATGACTAATGGAACTCTTAAAAAAAAAAATAAACTAACCTTGCATGGAGGTTTTTTATGATTGCTTGAAAACATAAATTCTAGCAATAAGATTTAGAGTGTTGTCGTGACAAGACAAATTTTGTTGAAAATGATGGTATCCCACCCATATGTTGTCTTCTTAAACCTCACATGGACACTTTTCACCACTTGTCTCTATGATGGAGAAGTGTGTTGGTCACTTGCCTAATCTCATATCACTAGTAAATGTGTTGTTGGAGAGTGGCATATGCACTATACTAACATGTCTTTTATCAAGACTCGTGTTTGCTCTTTTAATAAGGGTTTTTCTCTTTTAATGAAGTTCTACCTCTATTGTATAAGATGGTTTGTGGATAGAAAATTACTTGGTGAATGATACTTTTGTTCTTTAAATCTTTCATTTGCTTTTTATATAGTCAATGTGCTAAGTTTAGAGAGGTTTAAATATTGAGGGTTCTCTTTGTTTCACTGTCTATATAATGATTGTTGGTGCTCCTCAATAAAATATGATGTTCAAATTGGGAGCATGACTTGTGCAACCTAATTGTTGGCTTGTAGGTAGTAGTGATCTTTGAACACAAGATGCTCGAAAACCTTCTCAATTTAAAAAATATCTTGAATGGCCCCTCTTGGATACTCATAGAAGTCCAAAACACAGTCCTCATAAAAGGAAAAACTACATCAAAACAAAGAACATGTTCTACTTCATCCCAATGTATATATATCTCCTTCATCCCACTGCTTTTTTTGAAACGTCGACGTCTATACTCCAAGTATTTTACACCTTGCTTTATCTTCTCCTCGAACATTTACTGCATGGAATTTTATTTGCACACAACAAACTTAAATAATTGAGCATTCATGTGCTCTTAGATCATTCCTATTGTGTTCTCCTATTTTTCTGTGCACATATCTAGGGTTTCTTTTGTTCCTAGAATGTATTATTTCCAATCATTTCTAAAAATCAATAAACATTATAAAACATAGTGGGCCACCATCCTATGTTCACAAATTAGAGCATACAAGGGAATATTATGAGTAAAAGGGTTGGGAATGAACACCAATTCCAAAATATAATATTGAATGTAAAAATGTTGGACATCCTTAAGCCCAAATCCTCCCACCATCTTTTCTATGGTATTTGGGTCCACTCTTTTATTAGATTAAACCTCATGGTAAATTTTCAAGTCATCTTTTGTTTGTTGTTAGGTGATCATATTGGTTTCTTTAGTGTTGTGTGATAACATAAGATCTGTCTCAACTAACATAATATGAGGTTTGGTAAATCATTTTTCCTCTATGGAATAGTTTCTTCTCTTACCTATGTATGTGTTTCATTGTGAATTTTTGTTCTAAATAAATCATGTCTGTATCTTACACTTTATGGGATCTTGAATACACTCGATAAGATTCTACTTGATCCTTTTCTTATTTGTTGCATCTTACTTTCTGACTTGGACTAAATTGTAGTATTGAGCCCATCTACACTCCTATGTTACTAGTTATTCCTAGTTACAATAGGACCAAGTTAACCCTAATCCAATATACATATAAAATCCCTAGCATAAGTAAATAGAAATTTATTGATCAATTATAGTAAATACAACTAGGACAAAGTTAACCCTTGAACCAATATACATATAAAATCTTTAGAATAAGTAAATACCAATTTATTTATCGATTATAGTAAATGTAACTATAGTTCTAAAAAGCAATCTGCACTTAGTATTTATGTTTCCCAAAATAACTTCTTATTATTTAAGCTTTGACATAACACTAATAATAATAAAAAACGCAATCTGAAAAGGCAAGGACCTACTACTTTGCATCTTCCACCTTGTTAATTTATTGAAATTCAAGTGGAGCATTGACTCAATGTGATTGACTAAAACAAGTTTTATAAGTACAATTGTTGATTTTCATATTAAAATCTTCACATTATCCAATTGATAATGTGATCTAGATGGATATCAGTGGCCACCCACCTATTCCATTGGCTCAAAACAATTGTCCATTGTGGCAGTTTCCTAGTTATTTTTCTACAGTTTTTTGGGTCCCAAACTTTTGGGGCTGTTTTGAGGCCCTAAACGATGTTTTTTGGTGATTTAATGGAAAAATGGTTGCCATCGGCATGCATTTTGCCAACCAAAAGTTTTAAAGCTTAGATAGACCTTTCCAACGAGCTATCAAATGCCCAAATCGGAGATCATATGCAAAAGTTATGACCCCTGGAAGTTGATTGTTCAACTTACCACCTTGGGGCCGCAAACTTTATGATGGTACATCTTCTAGGGTTATGTTTTGGAATTTTGGGGTTCTCACCCTCATTATTATTATAAATAGGCTTCTTTGGCCTTATTTTGTATCCACCTTGGCATGGATGAGCGTAGCAGCCACATCTCTTCTCAGAGATAGCTACCACCATTCTGGCAATTGTATTACAGTATGTTCTATTTCTGCAATTTAATAGAATATTTTTTTACTTTATCTTTGTTATCTTTGCAAAATGTCTATTATTATGACTCTGTATTTGCTATTTCATTTCGCTCGCACATAAATCCGGATCATAATGTTTATTGAATTTATAAGGAATGTTAACCATTAGTTATGTATTATTAATTTTATAGTGTTGAATATTGTGTTTAAAAAAATAAAACCAAGTATATAGTGGGTCGTTTTTTCAATAATTGTCTCAACTTTATAATTTAAGTCTTTAGTCCAAGTTTTTTTTTTTTTTACTCTAGTTTGTTATCCTAGGTTTAAATAAAGTAA
Organism: Pseudotsuga menziesii; assembly: GCA_001517045.1. Lineage (NCBI taxonomy): Eukaryota > Viridiplantae > Streptophyta > Pinopsida > Pinales > Pinaceae > Pseudotsuga > Pseudotsuga menziesii. The sequence goes on from LPNX010675035.1 coordinate 276,118, forward strand.
TTATTTCTTATCTTGTATGTCAAAGTAAAAAATATCTATGTAAGGATGTTTTCAAGTGAACTTGATATCCAACTCAATGTGTATGTCAAATTTGGTGTTTATGGAGGGTGGGGTGTTTGTTCATAAAAGTGATATGCATTTTAACCTTGTCAATCTAGATAATTCACTTAGGAATTTGGAGGAAACATAGGAAGGAGGTCAAATGCAATTTTTAGTTCACAACTAACTCAAAGGTTGTAATCTTCTATAGTATAGAAACTAATGTGCTCAAAATACTACATCCCTAAAGAGTTGTATTCATTAGTCACAATTATAATGTATTGTTATTATAGACGATTAAAAAAGCATGTACCAAAAAGACTAGGCTATAATAGTTATCAGTGGAAGTGGTGATCAATCTTCTATATATAGTCAAGTGGCAGTGATCAATTGGAATAGCTACATATGATGATCATTGAGGTGGATAACAACCATTGAAGACATAGTCCCATTAGTTTATTTGTACATGTTTACTGAGACCCAATCAACTAGAGGGGTAGAAAGGAAAAGAAGTGGAGGCCCATTCCATACTCTTAGTGAGTAAAGTGTACAACCATATTCACACATTGTAAAGTTTAGTAAAGCTTAGTCCCATTGATCTAGTTCCCGAATTTGGATACCGTATGTGTCCCTATCCACATTTAATTGTATAAAGATCTCTAATAATAGATGTGTTCCTATCCTTAGACAAAAATATTTAGAAGTGCCAATATGTTCCATCCATCAATGTTTGTTTCAAATTACAGAATGTCCCAATTCTCACAGAGATTGAATCCTTCCCCTTTCAACTTTGTCTATATGAAGTTAGGAATGCTATTTTTATTTAAGGTTAATACATTATAGTCCAATGATGTATGATTCATATAAACATAGGCATCTTATTTATATGTGTGTATGTGAATTGTAGTAATAACTTACCTAAAACTTAGAATGTGTGAGCAATTAAGAGAGATAACAACAAATCTTGTACATATTAGGAGAAAACACAATGTATAAATATCTCTTTAAGAGCGAATAAATCCATGAAGTTTTATGTACACTTGTTTCATTGGATTAGATTACTATAAGGTCAAAGTATTTCACAAGACACATTAACATCCTTGTAGGAGTCATAATGGTTACTCATTTATGAAATATGTATAAGAAAATATAAGTTCACAAGACACATTTACATCTTTGTAGGAGTTCTCTCATATTGTTACTCATTAATGAAATATGTATAAGAAATATAAGCTCAATTAACCAACTTATGTGCCAGAGATACAATTATTGCATACCTAAAGGAACGTTAGCATGTACTATTTGGTCTTTTTTTTCATAGAAAAATAGGCAGTTCCTTGGTATTCATTGAATAAAAAATAACTAGTATACAATACAAAAGATACTGTTTATCTTCCTACAAACAATTACAGATGCAGCGTTATACTACAAAACAACTACATATGTACTATTTGGTATTTGGTATTTTTATGAAACAGTGCATCTTCACGTGACTCATAATAAATTCTCACTTTCCTTGGTTATTAACTCATTACAAACACACACACACATGGCATGATATTATTTCATATGAATGCATTCGAGATTCTAAACAATTAGATGGTATAAGGCTCCTTTCCCTTACTACCCCATACCTCACCATACCTAGTGGGATATACGTCACATAAAAGTATTCATATCACATGTATACCAATTTATGATGTAAAATATGGCCCAAGGGATTCTTACCCAATCCCATTTCAACACTTATCCAATCTGCATAAATAAACCATTACTTGCACGGATTCCACCAACGTCTTTGATGTTACCTAATCAGTTAATATATTAAAAAGTATTACACAATCCTTCCACCAACCTCTTGATCATAGATTTATCGATCCATCCTTTCTTCACAAGGATGCAAGTCATGTGCAATAACATTGTCATCATCTTCGGCCATATATCCTTAGGTGCCTACTAATGCATATACATTATAGCTATCTAATCTCTTTCATTTCCAAGATTCCTATGCCATACTCTCTTGTGTGTATAACTTATAAAATATAAATATAACAAGAGGAAATTCTCCCTTCCTAATTCCTCATCATAACATGTAATTCTTCTTCCTCATTATAATTGATCCAACTCATGGCCTCTCTACCAAGCACACAAGGAATCATTAGCTATGGTTTTCTCACCAAGTAGCAATTCAATACATATACATTTGTATAACATTTATACTTGATACTTTCCAAGCATGCAATTTTTATGCTATAAAAAATACTTTAAGGTGAGAAATTCCCCTTTTTTTATCAATGTTGCATTATGAAGATTATTTTCCAATTTCTATTACAACCATATCATCATTCTTGTGTTGATTTCCTTGTCATTACAATAGCTTTGATTGCACTCTATTCACAATGTATTTTTTCTCCAGTCACTGAGCAACTCTATCCAAGTGTACCTGTTGACGTGCGTATTTGACTAAGCACACAACGGGGGAGACAACCCAGACTGGGATCCTTAGGGCAGGCTCCAAGCTGTTTGGGATGGTTGTTCCCGACAGGTTTAAAGGCTCTGTTAGCCTGAATGTCTATACTATGTGAAAAATCTAAGATAAAGATCTAACACTACTGGTTATTATCAAATATGCATCTATGCCTGTACATATTAATAAATGTTATTATTTACAGTATTAATTAACTAAGTTAATTAAGTTTATAAAGTTAGAAAATTAAACAAGTATTAACAAGTTAGATTAAATACAAAGATACATTATATACATCTGTACATAAACCAATAATAAAAAAGAGTAATTTGCATATGACATGAGTATGAACAGCTGGTTGAAATAGATTTTTTAAACAATATGCTAAACAGAAAATAGAAACATATTATCCTAGCCTATGTACTATCCTGATCAGGAGCAATGCGAATTGAACTGAAATCAGGTCTGTTAACAGGACTATCAATAATCTTGACAATCTTCAAAACAAATTTAGAAATTACCAAGATCATGCAACAGAAGTATAAACCATGTATGTAACAATGACAATCATCAATTTACAACATAGGATTTATTAACAGAAAGATATTCAGCATAAGTCAATAGCCAGAACATGATATATTTGCACAATTTCATAAGTGAGATTATGACAAACATGTATAATGTAGAAAAACAGTAACAAGACTATGGATAGCATACACACGTGTTAAGCATAAACTATAAACATATATATAATTTATCACCAGTTTCAAGATTGTATCTGCTGACAAAAAGCTGTCTCCAGTCATAATGGATAAAACCGCAGTCTTGTTGTCTCCTTTCCATAAACTATCGACCCCCTATCCCATATGCTATCTCCCCTTAAATACATGAAATCACTAAAGGAAAATAGTCCTACAAACTAGAGATATCAAAATCGAATTTTTTAACCAATTTCCCATAAAAATGACAAGTAGAACATGTCATTTTTCACTGTACATGAAGACACCTAAAATTGGTAAAGATTTGATCCATGAAAATCGAAAATCTTAACAACGAGACAACACCTAGAAAGTATGGTAATTGTTTTGTTTCCGATCATGTGGGGAATCATCCAAAAAAAAGACCATCATCAAAATCCGCAACAAGAACAACAACCATATCGCCTGCAATGCAACACACGAAAATAAATTAATTAACACACATATGAAAATCGAAATAACAAAAACTATGCGATAATCAGAAATAAAATAAATCAATACCTGTACAGAGATGACCTGATCTTCATTTCATCAAAAACTTCAAAATATAAAACGGACAGCAAACACACCCAAAGCATTACAAATTTACAGGCGCGTTGAAAACTTGGATGTTCACGCCACTTGATTGACTCGGCGATTGCCCCCTAAACTGCATAAGTGCAACTTGAGCATTAAGCTCCCGAAGCTTCTGCTCATTTTTGTCATTCTCGTTCTGAAGTTTAAGAACCCTTCGGATCAGTTTATTCTTATGGTTTCTAAGACGTACGAGATGCTTGTCACTCAAATCCACTTGCTCTTTTAACTTCAAATTATCAGCCTCCATCGAATCACGATTGGCTACAACTTCATTCATCCTTTCTTCCATCTTACGAATTTTGTCTAAAAGACAATTAATGAACAGAGGATGCATCATATCCCCTACTTCACGAAGAATAGGCGAGCTTGTCTCTACAGACTTCGCTTTAAATGGAGGATCAATAACATGCTCCTCTCGGGCGTCCTTTTCACACACAGAAGTATCTTTTCCAATCACGGGAGAACTCTCATCAACATGGTTCGAAACGAACTCGGGATGAACCATATTATCATTAACAGGCAGAGAGATATTCGTCTCCTCATCATCTAATACCACAGTCTCAACCTGAGCATTGTCTGTCACGGGGGTTTTAACATCACTGCCTTTTGCCATGCTCCTGGTGAACCTACCTACCAACTTGGCTTTCGGTCTGCTTCGCCCACGATTGCACATTTTATCTGTATTGTTTTATGGTGTAATCGGTGACAGAGATGCAGACCTCCTCACACGCTTAGAAACCAGAGGAGTATCAACGCTTCTCGGTGGGTTAGACACAGGATCTTTGCAAGGTTCAGGACTCACACAGATAATAGGGTTTGCCAATTGTTTACACACAGGAGATACCGCAACCGGACTAGGATCTTTATGCCTATTACAATCCTCAGGGTTGTCAAATTGACAATGGCAAAAAGACGAGAACCCATTAGACTCGACGAATTCCTCCCAAGACCGATTTGATTTCGACAGCTCCTTGTCAATCAACATGCGGACTAAGCCATGGTGAAATAGACTATGACTAACATTCTTAGGACCCTTTTTAATGGCAGCAGACATCTTAAACAGACTTTGCAACAGATAATAAGGTAAGTTCAAAGGAAAACCTATAAATGCAAACATAAGGCTGAGATGATAGACATACGCTGAAGACAGGCGGCCTTCACATGTCAAGTATCTGTGGATCAAGTCGAGAACACGACGTCATTCCTTTTTGAAGTACTTGCGAGCTACTCCACTATGAAATGACACTTCTTGACTAGGGTTCTTTAGCAACTGGCGCCACTCAGTAATGTCCATCCTCCTGTACTTAATCCATCTCTCACCAGTCAGTGACAGGCCAGTAGCAACCACCACTAATCTCTCGTCTACCCGAAAACGAAGGTCACCTACTTCAGCCTGAAAATCAACCAGAGAGAGAGAGAAAACCCTTATAACTTCGGGGTTCGAATCAGAGAATTTACTTATGAATGGAATCCACCCAATAGCCTGAACCTTTTCCGAAAGCTGAGGGTTCAAATCCAGCAACGTCATTTCGTAGGGCTCAACCCTTACTACTGGCGCCATTACTGACCGCGTTAGAGCATGTAACCGCACACAAAACAAATACCACAACTCAGCACCAAACAACAAATTCGGGAACGAGCACTACGGGTAAAGACCGAGCAAGAACAGGTAATGAAATTTCAGCTTGTGATAAGCCGAATAAGCCATGCATAAACGTAGACTATACCCCTGCAAGTTCGGCATAAATGAAAGCATTATCGCTCAGAGAGGTAATCGATTAATGAGGAATGGCGGTCGAAGACTCCAGATAACTCATGTTATCATCATTTAACTGGCATTAATGATATGAGGCCCTTCGCTGTATGCAGAACAAGTGTTCCATTGCCAGGAAACCACGATGGAGGGCAAGTACTAAGACTTAAACGTGATGGACAGGGTGAGTACCAGTGTCATGATAGCATATCGATTTCGCAACAGGTATATCAGGGTGGAGGCTGCGACATAATTTTGATCTGATGATAAACCATAATACATATCCCCCTACCATAGATTCGACTTACCCTTCAAAGGTGGCGGAAAATAGAACATAATACAAACCATCCTGTCGAACTCAGACTTTGGAATATAACCCATATAATAATCGGCATTAAAATACTGTGGTATCATCAACTTATAGTTTGTAATCAAAGGATATGGCAAATATAGCACGTGAAACATTTGGCATTCGACACTCTAGGCTTTACCAAAGTCATAACAAACCAATCATGCATAATCATCAACCAACCTTACAACGATATCTATGGTAATGCGAGAAATCATACCAAGATTAACCATTATAATACTTCAACCTTATCAACCATGATAAAAACAAAACCAAGCAATAAAATCAATCTATAATGTTTTGGATACGATTCAAAACTAGGATGATGATAGCCAATATGAGAATCATTCATACTCATCCTATGATTTTTTAAGTATAAATCGCACACAAAGGAATAACTTCATAGTAGTGATTTCATTAACCTAATATAGTTCACAAAGGTTGTTTAAAAACATGAAATCTCGCTAAATCAGTAGCTCAAGGCAAGCCACCTTTTCAGTAGCTGGTAATTCATTAGATTTGTCCCTTTAAAATTTGAACATTTCATCAAAACAAAATGGGATTTTGTTTGATGAAATATGTTTTTTTTTAAAGGCTGTTGAGCAGGGGCACAACAGATGGTGAGTTACTGGGCGGAACAGTTATCTCTGGTCTGTGACCTGGAATCATGCGAACAAAGAAATTAAACCCTTAACATGAGCCATTATACAGAGATTACTATTTTAACATCCCAAACAGATTCAAGTATTTCACAATTCTAAAAATTACCAGAAAATTACAGTTTGAATCATTCATTTGATAACAATCAAGTTTCCAACAAACATCAGTCCTTAAAGAGTAAAACAGTAAATGGTTTAGTATTAAAGAATAAAATCTCAATACCATAAGCATAGCCCTGCTGCCAGCAGGCGTCCATAGCCTCGACAGGGTTGCTTCAAAACCCACAGAATACCAGTATCCCATCTGCTAGTTATAAATATACAATTCTAGTCAGGGTGAACTGTTACCATTATTTTCTTTTAATTTTATTACTCATGAAGGGCATGGTTTAGGCTTGGTAACCAGATAGTAACCATGTCAGTCACCAGTCTGCATTACAGTAAAATGAACCGGCTCGTGATGAGACCTTTCATCCCTCGGGGTTGTTATCCAAGGGTCATTGCCCAGGCTTGGTGACCGGAGACAACAATGTCACTGCATGCGAACCTATGATCCTGAACAGACCAGCTCGTTATGAGACCTTCTGTCCTTCAGCTTGTTTTTTACAAATATTCAAGTCCATCCTTGTCCAGAATGTAATTATTGTTTAATCTCAAATGAGATTATCTTAGTCATATGGGGAGGAATATCTGATCCTCTTTACGAGAAGGAATGGCGTAAAAGATTTAAGTAGATGACTTTACCAAAAACTGTCCTAATCCCTTTGGGAAAATATTCGCAGAAACTGATATAATTAATTACTATTAACATGGTTTAAAAGTTTCTGGTAAAATCCAGAACGATGAAAACACCATTCTTTGTTCAAGAAGTAAAACAGAATGACAGTTCCAGGATAGTAATGTCTTTGCGCATGATTCACAGATAAATTACAGAAGTTGAAATCAGTCATCAGTTTGAGGTTTGACGAATTGATCAGGCTCAAAACACACAAACAAAACAGCAAATAAATATGGGAAAATACAAACAAATCAAAAGCAAAGGAAATAAAATATTCCAAGCAAGCACACCACACCAGGTATATACATGATGATCCCTTGAGGGGGATCAGCAAAAATATCTCTTAATTAGGTGACCGTTTACTGGAAGGTTGTCAATGTCACCTTCCAATGTTTGCAGCCTGAAAGTGTTGGGACCAAGTTTTTCTGTAATAATAAATGGCCCTAGCCACAGGCATTGGAACTTTGTGTGTTTTCCTTTATCTTCATGCTCCTTGTCCCATTTCAGGACTAAGTCACCTACTTCCAAATCCCGACTGATTGACTTTCTGAGGTCAAACCAACGCTTCACGGTCTACTGGTTTTTTTAAAACTTTTTCCTACCCAACTCCCTATCTTCCTCCAGTTTATGCAAGGTGTTAATTCGATGCTCCATGGAAGAACATGGTGTCTCCTGCATCGACTAGGAGAGTTGTAAAGAGGGTAAGAACAAGTGAGGAGGCAAAATAGCTTCCTTTCCATTCACCAGGAAAAAGGGAGAGTTTCCTATAACATCTTTGGGAGTCACTCTGTCAGCCCACAAGGAATTTGACAAGGCATTATGCCAATTCCTGTGATGATTTACCACCGTACGTTTGAGAATCTTGATTAAGTTTTTATTAGAAGATTCTGCTAACCCGTTACCCTGGGGGTAGTAATTAGCAGAATACTTTAATTTTATTCCCTTTTCCAATGCATACTCAGTTAATTTAACAGAAGAAAAATAAGTCGCATTGTCAAAAATCAAAGACTCAGGAACACCGAATCTAGTGATAATAAAAGAATCAAGGAATGATATCACCTGTTCTGAATTAACTACTCGCAAAGGGATGGCTTCAACCCATCTAGTGAAGTAGTCTGTGGCTGTGAGAATATATTTATGCTGCTATGAAGAAGCTGGTGTGATTGGGCCAACAATATCCAGACCCCATTGATGAAATGGGACTTCGATAATAACTGGCTGGAGGGGTAATGCTGCCTTCTTCAGTCTACCTCCTGCTCTCTGACACTCTTGGCACTTCTTGGAGAAAGAATATGCGTCTTTGAACAATGTGGGCTAGTAGTACCCAACTTTATGTACCTTATGGGCAGTAGTTTCTCCGCTAAAGTGTCCTCCAACTGGTCCTGCATGTAGTTGAGATAACACATTATCAGCCTCATGTCTTTCTAGACAACGAAGGAGAACTCCTTCGAAATTATTTCTAAGCAAAATGTTATCAATAAGCTGATAAGGTGCAGATTTCAATCTCAAAGCCCTCTTATGACGTGGGTCTAAATGTTCAGGGGCGGTCCCATGCAATAAGAAGAACTTAATATCGTCATACCAAGAATCAGGAGGAGTGGAGATTGGAAAAACTTCCCTTTCAAATAAAGAAGGTTTGCTAAAGAAGTGTAGATCTGGTTCAGAATTGTCCGCAGACCCAGCTGCTAGCTTGCAAAGTCCTTGTCCCCTGACAATATTTAAAGGTTTTATTTCCAGGTCGTATTCCTGAAGTGCTATGACCCAATGTGCTCTTTTTTCACCAAGATCCTTTTGTACCAAGAGATTTCTAACTGCAGAATATGGTACAATGACTTTGGTGTGGGACTTCAGAAAGTAAGGCCTGAAATGTTTAACAGATTTGAAAACAGCGAAATCTTGCTTGTCTACTTCTGGGTAATTTAATTCTGCACCGTTCAGACCAGAACTCGTAAAAGCGATAGGAGCTTCATTATTTTCTTGGTTTTTCTGTGTCAGAACAGCAGCATAAGAACAATCAGAAGCAAACGTATACAAAATGAAAGGTTTGGAAAAATCTGGGCTAGTTAGAGTAGGAGATTCAGCAATAGCTTTTAAGATGTCATGAAAAGATTGCTTCTCATCAGTAGACCATTTAAAATCAGCATCCTTTTTTATCATTTTCTGAAGCGGCCTAACAATTTCCGTGAACCCAGGAATAAATCTAGAAACAAAATGTATCTTTCCAAGAAACGACTGCATAGACTTTTTTGAGTGAGGCATCGAAATCTGATATAGCACGGGTACGTTCTGGGTCAATATTGATGCCTTGTTTAGAAACAACAAAACCCAACAACTTACCTTCTGTGACTGAAAAAATAGATTTCTTAGGATTTAGAGAAATCCCATACTTCCTGCAACGCTCAAAAACTCTCCTGAGATGAGTTAAATGATCAGTTCTGTTTTTTGAAAAAACGGTAATATCATCAAGATAAATAACAACAAACTTACCGATCAGACCTCTAAAGGCGATATCCATTGCGCTCTGAAATGTTGCTCCGGCATTTATGAGACCAAATGGCATCTTCCTATATGCATAGGTTCCCCAAGGAGTCCTAAAAGTTGTTTTCAACTGGTCAGCTTTGGATACCAACACTTGGTTGTATCTTGAAAAACCATCTAGTAGTGAAAACATTTCAGATCCGGAGACCTGTTGAAAGATTTTCTCCATTGGAGGAACAGGATAATTGTCCTTATCTGAAACCTTATTCAGGTTTTGGAAGTCGACACATAACCTGATGTCACCATTTTTCTTCCTCACGGGTACAAGATTTTCTACCCACTGTGCATGCCGAACCGAGAAAATTATTCTGGTGGCAAGGAGTTTATTCAGCTCCTTCTTAATAGCTAGTTCTAGGCTGGGATGCATTTTCCTCAATTTTTGTTGAAAAGGCTTAGCCTCTGGTTTCATAGGAATGACATGTTGCATTATATTAGGGTCAAATGTTTTCAGGTCGCCATACGTCCATGCAAATATGTCTTTAAACTCGTTGAAGAGTTTAATGAAGGCTGTTTTTTCCTGGGCAGTACATGTACTGCCCAGATTTACACATTGAGGGTTGTGCTCAATTCCTAGATTTACAATGTCAGATTGCATGATGGAGCTATTAGTTTTACAATTCCTTGAAGCTTTAAATTTATCCTTTAAGTCATAGAATTTTTCAAGTTTGATTACTGATCTGGGAAGAGCACTAACCTGATTGAGAGATTCCTGAATTGAGCAAGGATTATGGATTACCGTAAAATTATATAGATCCTCATCATGAGTCATTTCGTCCAAAACCGCATCCTTAAAAGTATCCTTCAAAGTCAGAAAATCGATCAACTGCTCGTCGTCATTGAAGACTCTCCAATTTGCTATGTTGTCGGGTATAGAAGGTCTGAACAGCAATTCAATTGAGAAAGCATCAGTAAGGATTCCTTCAGATGGAATCAATCTTGAAGCAACATTAGCTAAAAGATCAGCTTCCTGATTTAGATAACGAGGGATGGAACTTATGTTAAATGCTTCAAATTCTAATAGTAAATTCCATACCTCAGCCTGGTAATTTCTCAGGTGTCCAGCTATGCAGTGTATTGTATTACGTACCTGTCGAACAATGATCTCAGAATCTCTTAAGACTACCAAGTCTTTGGCTCCCAAATCGATCGCTTTCTTCAGCCCTTGAATGAGGGCTTCATATTCAGCGATGTTATTGGTGCAATCGAATTCTAACCTGCAAGCAATGAAATACCTTTTCCCATAAGGATCTATAAGCAAGCACCCTGCACCAGCTCCTTCTTTTGACTTGGAACCATCAAAGTAAAGAGACCAAAGACCGTCGTTGAGATCTAAATGTGGTTTATCTGGAACTGGAATTTCAGCTGGGACTTGTGTAAAATGGCTAATTTTAGACTGCTGATTAGAATTTGGAATTTCTGAAATTTCAGCTTCCAAGTTCCCCAAAAATGAGTCAGCCATGTAGTTACCAATTATGGTATCAGTAAACAAGACTGGTTCATTTGAATCATCAATTTCAGTGACGGTATGCTTCATATACCGTTCTCGATCGATTCTGATCTTATTCGGGCGACCGTTATGAGATATCCATAAGTGTGACCAGTCTGTCGCAAAATATCCATCGAGCTTTTCTGACCAATCCCTGCTAAGAAATAAACCATATGCTTCTGGGATGTTAGCAACAATTATATCGATGATAAAGTGAACTTGAGGATTCGAATCTAACATTATCAACACCTGCTTCAACTTACCTATTACTTTTACGTTTGAACGATCAAGCTGTACAATACTTGTATCGCAAGGTTCAGGGACAGCATTAAGTTTTTTACATACAGAGTAAGGCATTACATTCTTGGAGGCCCCTGAGTCTATCATACAGTTGTGTACTTTACGATTAAAAATTTCAAATGTAAGTAAAAAAGGCGGGGTTGAAGAATTAGATTTCTTGCCTATAGATGATGCATTGACTGAAGATTTTTTTGAGCTATCCTTAGTATTGACAGAACTATTTTGATTGGAAGGAGTCTTACCAGTTTTACTTGGGGAAACTCCTTGCATCACTTTATCCCGAATCACAGGTAGCTTGAGAAGCTCATAGAGTGAGATGTTGGCTCTGATTTTCTTTAAATCTTCAATCAGGTCGTATTCTAACTCAAGGGAGTGGGCAGATTTAATATTTGTAGGCTGATCTTTGTTTTTGACAACTGAACTATTATCTATAGCAGTTGTAGAAGGTTCACCTGGGGGCTGGTCTTTCTTACTTCTGGTGTTATACTGGTGCTGATTTACATTGACAATAGCCACATCTTCATCATCGGTCAATTCTGAGGTGTCCCAGAAATGACTGATGACATGGGGTAGTTTATCGTCATTGTTATCATCTATGTTTTGGTTATCTTGAGAACTCTATCCGGAAGACTGAGTTTCATTTTCAGTAGATGTTTCTAGATCTGAAACTATTAATTTGAGGAAACTGTTAATTTCCTCAATGTTGTTGGCTTCAGAGGGTGGAGTTTGTTTCACAGCTGGATTTTGAAAAGGTCTCCTGAAGAACTATTTAGGTGGCTCTTTGTTTGAGGTGTTTTCAGAAGTACCCTTTTTTAAATCAATGATTTCATTAGACAGTTTTTTAATAACTCTTTGGAGACTGTCAAGATCTAAGGCATCTTGGCCCCTTTTGTCAGAGCTTACTGCAGTTTTGGCAGGGCTGTCAGTCTTCTTCCGAGAAGAAGATGCTGAATCAATATCTACTCTGAGATTTTCCTTTGTGGCAGTCACATCTTTTTCGATTTTTATTGCCTCTTCAAAGTTTTCAGCGAGGGTAAGTTTGGCCTTTTGTCTGACAAACATGGCTATTTTTCCAGGCAAGGATGAAGTGTAAAATTCAACGGTGACATCCTCAGTTGGCCTTGAAGTAACATGGATTCTGTTTCTTAGAGTTAGAAAACGTTGGTTAAAATCTTTGACCCTTTCTTTAGGTTCCATGCGAATCTTAGACAGTTCTAACACTAATACTGCTGGAGTCTTGTCATCTCCAAACTTGTTCATGAATGCGAGGTCGAATTCGTTCCAGCTAGTAATGGAACCAGATGTAAGTGAGAAATACCATGTCGAATATTTCCCCTCAAATGTATAAGGGAAAAGCCGACATACTACGTCTTCATATTCAACATCTAAGAGCCGAACCGCTAGTATAAACTTCTTGACATGATCTTCAGCTGGTTCTTTCAACTCAGGGTTGAATTTAGGCAACAGCTTCTCAGGATGTTTGGGCAAAGGATGCTGATCGCCTGGAACAGCAACTGCATCCTGATCCAACCATGGCATATTAGCATTAGGATTAGCGTTTACACCTGCCATGTTCCTTGGTGTAGGAGGTAGTGAAGGTGGTGTTTGAGGGATGGGAGGTGAATGGGGTGGTGATGGTGGCTGACCAGAAACTCCTGAGGAAATTGGTCTTGAAGACGAAGAGGGTTGATTGACACCTGTCAATAGGTGTGGTATCTGAGGATCAGGGAAGGCACTTACAAGCTACTCTTGCTCTTCCGTAATGGGCTCAGTACGATGAGTACGGGGACGGGCAATGGGCTAGCGCCCAGTGATGTTCGAATAAGACCTTGTTAAGATCCTTTCAGATTCATTTATGGAATTCTCTAATAGGTCCAAATCTTCAGGATGGCGAGTACTGCTAGCATCAAACTGCGATATAATATTTCTAACAGAGTCAGTCAATGGGGATCCACTTAGTCGTGATGACTGTCGAGTACGTGGTTGTGTGGTAGACTGTAATTGAGGGGAGGTAGGATGATTAGTTTTGTTAACAGGATTGTTCTCATCAGCCATTGGCTTCTGCTGGCCCTCCTTCTAGCGCCATTGTTGACGTGCGTATTTGACTAAGCACGCAACGGGGGAGACAACCCAGACTGGGATCCTTAGGGCAGGCTCCAAGCTATTTGGGATGGTTGTTCCCGACAGGTTTAAAGGCTCTATTATCCTGAATGTCTATACTATGTGAAAAATCTAAGAGAAAGATCTAACACTACTGGTTATTATCAGATATGCATCTATGCCTGTACATATTAATAAATGTTATTATTTACAGTATTAATTAACAAAGTTAATTAAGTTTATAAAGTTAGAAAATTAAACAACTATTAACAAGTTAGATTAAATACAAAGATACATTATATACATCTGTACATAAACCAATAATAAAAAAGAGTAATCTGCATATGACATGAGTATGAACAGCTGGTTGAAATAGATTTTTTAAACAATATGCTAAACAGAAAATAGAAACATATTATCCTAACCTATGTACTATCCTGATCAGAAGCAATGCGAATTGAACTGAAATCAGGTATATTAACAGGACTATCAATAATCTTGACAATCTTCAAAACAAATTTAGAAATTACCAAGATCATGCAACAGAAGTATAAACCATGTATGTAACAATGACAGTCATCAATTTACAACATAGCATTTATTAACAGAAATATATTCAGCATAAGTCAATAGCCAGAACATGATATATTTACACAATTTCATAAGTGAGATTATGACAAACATGTATAATGTAGAAAAACAGTAACAAGACTATGGATAGCATACACACGTGCTAAGCATAAACTATAAACATATATATAATTTATCACCAGTTTCAAGATTGTATCTGCTGACAGAAAGCTGTCTCCAGTCACAATGGATAAAACCGCAGTCTTGTTGTCTCCTTTCCATAAACTATTGACCCCCTATCCCATATGCTATCTCCCCTTAAATACATGAAATCACTAAAGGAAAACAGTCCTACAAACTAGAGATAGCAAAATCGAATTTTTTAACCAATTTCCCATAAAAATGACAAGTAGAACATGTCATTTTTCACTATACGTGAAGACACCTGAAATTGGTAAAGATTCGATCCATGAAAATCGAAAATCTTAACAACGAGACAACACCTGGAAAGTATGGTAATTGTTTTGTTTCCGATCATGTGGGGAATCATCCAAAAAAAATACCATCATCAAAATCTACAGCAAGAACAGCAACCATATCGCCTGCAATGCAACACACGAAAATAAATTAATTAACACACATATGAAAATCGAAATAACAAAAACTATGCAATAATCAGAAATAAAATAAATCAATACCTGTATAGAGATGACCTGATCTTCATTTCATCAAAAACTTCAAAATATAAAACGGACAGCAAACACACCCAAAGCATTACAAATTTATAGGCGCATTGAAAACTTGGATGTTCACGCCACTCGACTGACTCAGCGATTGCCCCCTAAATTGCATAAGTGCAACTTGAGCATTAAGCTCCCGAAGCTTCTCCTCATTTTTGTCATTCTCATTCTGAAGTTTAAGAACCCTTCGGATCAGTTTGTTCTTATGGTTTCTGAGATGTACGAGATGCTTGTCACTCAAATCCACTTTCTCTTTTAACTTCAGATTATCAGCCTCCATCGAATCACGATTGGATACAACTTCATTCATCCTTTCTTCCATCTTACGAATTTTGTCTAAAATACAATTAATGAACAGAGGATGCATCATATCCCCTACTTCACGAAGAACAGGCGAGCTTGTCTCTACAGACTTCGCTTTAAATGGAGGATCAATAACATGCTCCTCTCGGGCGTCCTTTTCACACACAGAAGTATCTTTACCAATCACGGGATAACTCTCATCAACATGGTTCGAAATGAACTCAGGATGAACAATATTATCATTAACAGGAAGAGAGATATTCGTCTCCTCATCATCTAAGACCACAGTCTCAACCTGAGCATTGTCTGTCACGGGGGTTTTAACAGCACTGCCTTTTTCCATGCTCCTGGTGAACCTACCTACCAACTTGTCTTTCAGTCCGCTTCGCCCACGATTTCACATTTTATCTGTATTGTTTTGTGGCGTAATCGGTGATAGAGATGCAGACCTCCTCACACGCTTAGAAACCATAGGAGTATCAATGCTTCTCGGTGGGTTAGACACAGGATCTTTGCAAGGTTCAGGACTCACACAGACAGTAGGGTTTGCCAAGGGTTTATGCACAGGAGATACCGCAACCGGACTTGGCTCTTTATTCCTATTAGAATCCTCAGGGTTGTCAAATTGATAATGGCAAAAAGACGAGAACCCATTAGAGTCGACGAATTCCTCCCAAGACCGATTTGATTTCGACAGCTCCTTGTCAATCAACATGCAGACTAATCCATGGTGAAATAGACTATGACTAACATTCTTAGGACCCTTTTTAATGGCAGTAGACATCTTAAACAGACTTTGCAACAAATAATAAGGTAAGTTCAAAGGAAAACCTATAAACGCAGACATAAGCCTGAGATGATAGACATACGCTGAAGACAAGCGGCCTTCGTACGTCAAGTATCTGTGGATCAAGTCGAGAACAGGACGCCATTCCTTTTTGAAGTACTTGCGAGCTACTCCACTGCGAAATGAAACTTCTTGACTAGGGTTCTTTAGCAACTGGCGCCACTCAGTAATGTCCATCCTCCTGTACTTAAACCATCTCTCACCGGTCAGTGACAGGCCAATAGCAATCGCCACTGATCTCTCGTCTACCCGAAAACGAAGGTCACCTACTTCAGCCTGAAAATCAACCAGAGAGAGAGCGAAAACCCTTGTAACTTCGGGGTTCGAATTAGAGAATTTACTTATGAATGGCATCCACCCAATAGCCTGAACCTTTGCCGACAGCTGAGGGTTCGAATCCAGCAACGTCATTTTGCAGGGATCAACCCTTACTACTGGCGGCATTACCGACCGTGTTAGAGCACGTAACCGCACAAAAAACAAATACCACTACTCAGCACCATACAACAAATTCGGGAACGAGCACTCCAGGTAAAGACTGAGCAAGAACAGGTAATGAAATTTCAGCTTATGATAAGCCGAATAAGCCATGCATAAACGCAGACTATACCCCTGCAAGTTCGGCATAAACGAAATCATTATCACTCAGAGAGGTAATCGATTAATGAGGAATGGGGGTCGAAGACTCCAGATAACTCATGTTATCATCATTTAACTGGCATTAATGATATGAGGCCCTTCGCTGTACGCAGAAAAAGTGTTCCATTGACAGGTAGCCACGATGGAGGGAAAGTACTAAGACTTAAACGTGATGGACAGGGTGAGTACCGGTGTCATGATAGCATATCGATTTCACAACAGGTATATCAGGGTGGAGGCTGCGACATAATTTTGATCTGACGATAAACCATAATACATATCCCCCTACCATAGATTTGACTTACCCTTCAAAGGTGGCAGAAAATAGAACATAATACAAACCATCCAGTGGAACTCAGACTTTGGAATATAACCCATATAACAATCGGCATTAAAATACTGTGGTATCATCAACTTATAGTTTGTAATCAAAGGATATGGTGGATATAGCACGTGAAACATTTGGCATTTGACACTCTAGGCTTTACCAAAGTCATAACAAACCAATCATGAATAATCATCAACCAACCTTACAGCGATATCTATGGTAATGCGAGAAATCATACCAAGATTAACCATTATAATACTTCAACCTTATCAACCATGATAAAAACAAAACCAAGCAATAAAATCAAACTATAATGTTTTGGATACGATTCAAAACTAGGATGATGATAGCCAGTATGAGAATCATTCATAGTCATCCTATGATTTTTTAAGTATAAATCGCACACATAGGAATAACTTCATAGTAGTGATTTCATTAACCTAATATAGTTCACAAAGGTTGTTTAAAAACATGAAATCTCGCTAAATCAGTAGCTCAAGGCAAGCCACATTTTCAGTAGCTGGTAATTCATTAGATTTGTCCCTTTAAAATTTGAAAATTTCATCAAAACAAAATGGGATTTTGTTTGATGAAATATGTTTTTTTTTTTTAAAGGCTGTTGAGCAGGGGCACAACAGTACCTTTCATTTTCTTGGACTTCCTAGCACTTAACAACACTACAATTTATTATGTCCCAACTCAATATGGATCTTTTTAAAGGTCCAATATATGTTTTTGTGCCTCATTTAATGTCAGAACAGTAATCCATCATTAGTACCTTAGTTACACTAATTAGTCAATTTTATTGCTTTTTTAAGCTTTAATACACTATGAGGTGGACTAGGGGTGCTTAGGTGGACATATGCCATGTCAATTTGAGGTTCTATGACCCACATGGGTACTCCAACCTATTCATCCAGACACATATACATATCCATCATTGCTGGTGTGCTCCCATTCATTGAATGTGGACAGGAAAGTTTACTTATGGCGCTAGAGTGAGATTTTGCCCAAATTTGGCTTGATTTGGTGCAATTAATGTTGCATTGAGAGTTTAAACCATCCATTTTTCCACACCCACACTTTCCAAGGTGTAATAATTGACCCAGAACACATTAGCCATGCCACTTCAACAATTCATGTCCATTTGGAGAGATATGGGATGAGATTGGCCGACCTAGGGGGTTTTGATGCCAATTTGGCAATTTTGGTATTTTTGCTCAAAATTGGGTTCCAAAGCCATTCGAATCACTCATGATGTATTTATAAACCTATCAATAAAAACTTCAGAGTTAGACAGTCCAAAATTATCTTGTTTCCAACTATCATTGTGTGTAATTTAACTGTAATTTGATTGTTTTTGCTGAATCTTGCACCCAAATTTGAGTTGTGAACCTCACTAACACTCCTAGATTCTCCCATGGTTTGAATTACTAACTTTCTAGTTCGAATTTATCACATGGTATCAGATCTTGTTGGAGATTTTTGAGTTGCAGATCAAATTCTTAGTGGATTTGAGTTGCTTTGTTAGTGAATTCCAGATAAAATCGAATTGCTGAGTGTAACCTAGTTAGCAATTTCACCACCATTAGCATAGGAATTAATGGAGGCTACCCACATCATGCTAACACCTTTCAACTTCTTTGAATGGAAGCCAGAGATGGTGATTCAATTGAGAGCCAAGGGGCTTTTCAGAGTTACTATGGGCACTCAAGTGGAACCAAATTCTGCTGTGGAAAAAGCCAAGTTTTTTAACAAATTGGATGAAGCATATGGTTTTCTGTGTCTAAGCATCTCAAGATACTTTTTGTTCCATCTTGAAAGTTTGACATCACCAAAGGAAGTTTGGAAGAAACTTGAGTCTCTATTTGCCAAAACTGATGAGCTACATGGTCACCAGCTTGAGAATGACCTGATAAGCTTGAGCCCAACACACTTTGACACAATCCAGGACTTCTTCACCCAAGTTAAAATCACTTGTATTGCAGTTAAAACAATGTGGAATTGAGAATAAGGAATATCAATTGATCGTGTCTATACTTTCGAAGTTGGGGCTAGAGTTCTCAGTCTTTGTGAGCACATTTCACTCAGGAAAACTCACCCTTCGAAACTGGCAAATGCCAATTCTGGCAAGTTTCATGGAGTCACTCACTCAAGAGCAGGACAAATTGGTTCAAATGGGTTCCATCAAGACCAAAGATCAAGCACTAGCAGTGGGGGTTTCAAATTCAGCAAAGGGCAAACCCAAGTCCAGTAATTCAAAGTTGTCGGACAAGAAGAAATCAGAAAAAATGAAATCCAGTGAGGGAGATACGAATCCACCCAAAGAAAAGGAGAAGAAAGGGAAAGAGAAATCCAAATTCTCTTATTGCCACAAGGGATGGCATCTAGAAAGCTCATGCATGAAGAAAACCATAGACACCATGGCACAACTGCTGGAGAAGAACAACATTCCATATCCTAACAGTGCTAGGAAGAGAGATGGCAATTCCAGCTCAAGTGAAGGCAAGGAGAAATGTCATGCATTGGTGGCAGGTACTTCTAATTCCTCATCCTTTATTATTGATTTAGGTGCTTCCAGGCATATGGTATCCAGGAGAGAATTCTTCTCCTCCATGAGTTTGAATGTTGGCCCAGCAGTTCGAATGGGAGATGATTTTGAACTCCAAACCAAAGGGATTGGGAGAATTGATTTAGACCATGGGTTCTTCAGTGATGTACTGTATGTACCAGAACTTGCTCCAGATTTGCTATTAGCCTACCAGATGACCCATGCAGGAGAGCTAAAGAGAGTAATATTTACTCCCGACTCTGTAGAGATTTCTAAAATCTCAACAGACCAAATTGTTGCAGTTGGGTATGTTGATCATCATGAGAGAATGTACAATTCTCTAATTTCCTCCCTACTTCCAGTGATCAAGCACTTAACTCACATGCCAATGAAGTTTCCAAACTATGGCATGAGATGTTTGGCCACATGAATTATAGATATCTCCAAACATTTCACAAAGAAGGAATGGTGGAAGGTCTTCCACAAATTCAGCCATCTAATGGAGCATGTATTGGATGTGTGATTGGGAAGCATCCTGAGCAAAGCTACGAGAAAGGGAAGGAAAGGAGAGCAACACAAAAACTTGGGTTCGTGCATTATGATATGATTGGTTCACTACCCACTCCCTCAAATGGTGTATCTAGGTATGTGATTACATTTATTGATGACTACTCTCGATTTTGCTGGGTGTATTTTCTGAAATTAAATTCTGAGGTGTTTGAGCAACTCAAAGTTTGGAAAGCACTAGTAGAGAATCAGAGTGGGAAGAAGATCAAAGTATTTAGGAATTATAATGGAAAGGAATATGTGAATAAGAATATACAACAAATTTGTGAGGAGTGTGGCATCCAAATGCAACACTCAACTCCCTACACACCACAACAAAATGGTGTGGCAGAGAGAAAGAATAGATCTCTCAAAGAGATGGAAACTTGCATGATAGAAGTGAGGGAACTTAATCCCAAGATATGGGATAAATCCATCAGCTGTGCTGCTCATATTTAGAATAGAGCCTTCCACAATTCAGTGAAATGGATGACACCCTACGAGGCATGGTTTGGTGAAAAACCAGATGTCTCAAATTTCAGGATATTCGGTACAAAAGCATGGGCAAGAATACCTTCAGAGAAGAGGAAAGCCTTGCAGCCACAAAGCAAGGAGTGTCTCATGGTTGGATATGGTGAAGAAACCAAAGGTCACAAGCTCTTTGACACATCTACTGGCAAAAATTTTGTTGAAAGAAGTGTCAAATTCGAAGAAGAGCCAAATCCATACTTTGAACTTGCACCGAGGGATTGCTCCTCTCCTCAACCATTCGAAGATGTAAGTGATGACACATGCTCTGTTTTTTCTGATAATTCTGATATGAATGTTGTTGAAGACTATAATTATATATATGACTCACCATCTAGGCCCAAATGGGCTGAAAAAATTGTGCAAGAATCCAGAGAATTGGCAAGCAATTCTCAAGAGCCTAGGAGAACTAGATCACAAACTAGTAAGGCTTCATTTGCTAGTGATAGTGCTCTTGATGAGCACTATTACATGATGATCAGTTCTGACCCAAATACATATCAGCAATATTTTACAGACCCAAAATGGAAGTTGGCAATGGAAGATGAGCTTCAATCCCTCCAAGAGAACAATACATGGGAATTGGTTCCCCTTCCTCCCAAGAGGAAAGTTTCTCAATGTAAATGGGTCTACCAAACCAAAATTTCTGTTGATGGTTCTGATATAAAACAAAAGGCTAGGTTAGTGACTAAAGGCTATCATAAGGTCCATGGATTTGATTACACGGAGACCTTTGCACCGGTTTCAAAGATGGACTCAATTAGACTAGTTCTTGCACTAGCAGCTAGTAAGTGTTGGGAGGTTCACCACATGTTTGCAAAGAGTTCTTTCTTGCATGGTGAAATACAGGAGGAGATATATATGCATCAGCCTAAATGTTTCCAAGAGTATCCTTCATTGGTATACAGGCTGAAAAAATCACTGTATGGACTCAAGCAAGCCCCCAGGGCTTGGTATGCAAAAATGGATGCTTTCTTGCTTTCAATTGGCTTCACAAGATGCAAATCAGACCCTAATGTGTATTTACAGAAAAATGATGTTAATTTGCAGGTCATTTTTCTTTATGTTGATGATATTCTTATTGCAGGTTGCTTCACCAATTCAATTGGCCAAATTAAGAACTCTTTGCACAGTGAATTTGCTATGACAGACCTAGGATTGCTAAGGCAATTTTTGGGCTTAGAAATTGAGAAAAATGGTAAGGGAATCATGCTGAGTCAGCCACAGTATGCTTCATACCGATAAAGAATTTTAATATGGCTGAGAGTAAGGAATCCAAGTCTCCCTTTCTTTATGGAATTAAGTTGCATGAATTTAGCAATTCCCCAATGGTGGATATCACACTCTACAGGAAACTAGTGGGCAGCTTGCTCTACCTCACTCACACAAGACCTAATTTGTCTTATGCTATGAGTGTTGTAGCAAGACACATGCACCAGAGACATGAGATCCATTAGAATTCTGCTAAAATTATTATTCAATATGTACAGGGAACTAAGAATTTCGGAGTGCACTACACAGTTGGTTCCTCACTTCAACTAGCTGGATTTTCTTATTCATATTGGGCCGGTGATCCAATTGACAGAAATTCAACATCAAGTTTTGTATTCATGTTTGCTGAGGGTATTATTTTCTGGTCAATTAAGAAACATCACACCATCTCATTATCATCAGCAGAGGCCAAATACAAGGCAGCAGTCAATGCTACAACTCAGTGTGTTTGGTTGCAGGAAATTCTTCGGGAGTTTGGTGTCACAGTTGATTCTCCAACCAACATTTGGGTGGATAATAAGAGTGCCATAAAGATATATACTAATATAGTGTAGAGGCAGAAGACAAATCACATAGAGATTCACATGCATTACATTCGGGGCTTAGTGCATGACATGGTGATCTCACTGCAGTATTGCCCATCCACCAAGCAAACTGCAGACATTTTTACCAAGGATTTCACTGAGAAGACCTTCACTTACCTAATATATTTGCTTGGGGTGATCAAAGGATGGTAATTTGATTTTATATCATTGCAGGTCCAGCCCCATGTCCATTCTTGAGGGGAGGTTTTTCCCATGAGGTTTTCCTTCTTTCCTCGATTTCACATGGACAAATAAAAATTGAAATTTCTGATTATGTACTTGAGGTGACTTGAGCCATTGTTGCCAAGGCCTTCATAATTTTGTGAGCATACTTAGTTTTTGGATTAAGGGAGTGTGTTAGAATATTAATCCATCATTAGTACCTTAGTTACACTAATTAGTCAATTTATTGCTTTTTTAAGCTTTAATACACTATGAGGTCGACTAGGGGTGCTTAGGTGGACATATGCCATGTCAAGTTGAGGTTCTATGACCCACATGGGTACTCAAGCCTAGTCATCTAGAAACATATGCACATCCATAATTTCTAGTGCACTCCTGTTCATTGAATATGGACAGGCAAGTTGTCTTGGGGCAGTAGAGTGGGATTTTGCCCAAATTTGGCTTGATTTGGTGCAATTAATGTTGCATTGAGAGTCTAAACCATCGATTTTTTGACACCCACGCTGTCCAAGGTGTAATAATTGACCAATCACACATCATCCATGCCACTTCAGCAATTAGTGGCCATTTGGAGAGATTTGGGATGAGATTGGCCCACCTAGGGGGGTTTGATGCCAATTTGGCAATTTTGGGGTTTTTGCTCACAATTAGCTTCCAAATCCATTCAAATCACTCATGATATATTTATAAACTTGTTAATAACAATTTCAGAGTTAGACAGTCCAAAATTATCTTGTTTCCAACTATCATTGTGTGTAATTTAATTGTAATTTGATGGTTTTTGCTGAATCTTGCACCCAAATTTGATTTGTGAACCTCACTAACACTCCTATATTCTCCTGTAGTTTGAATTTATTAATTTATGATTCAAATTTATCATAATTAAATATGAGACTTTCTTTCTTTTCCCATGGAAATATTTGCCATAATCCTGAACCACACCCCATATTCACACATGGGATGCCCCATTCCCTAATTCATAACTTTTTCATGGCCACTCTATCACTATCATGAAACACATGATAGGTCCACACACTAGAATGAATTATTCCATTAGTGACAACTTTCAGGTGAATGGAGAGATTTATGCTTTTGAGAAGATAAAACATATTTAGTTTTTTTCTCTATGCTAGGGTTTTCATTGCCTAGGGTTTCAGCTGCTTCAGCGCTGCCACCTGCATGCAATGGGTCCACCTGATCTAGATCCATATGACTGATGCACTGGCCTGGTGGATGGATTCCACAATATTGTGGCTTCTCAACCTCCAGACAAGAATGCTCCCTTGGATTCTCGTTTCATCAAACTAGCCAAAGTTACAGATGTGACTCTCTCCTCTATGGCATCTAAATACAAAGTTGTTTCCCTCCATGAAATAGGATTATTTGGTCATTTTACAGGTCTCTGGCCCTCCCCACACTCCATTGAAATTTGGCTGAACAAGAACTGGAGACCCTTGATCCAAGGCGAAGTCCAACAAAACTTTTGTGGAAGAGGATTCTTCATTTTTTTGTTTGAGAAAAAAGAAGACAGAGATTTAATCTTCAGGAACATTCCATACTTCATGGGATCAAGAGGCATGTACCTCAGTAAGTTGGATCTATCCTTCGATATGGAAAAGGAAATTCCATCTGTAGTCCTGATGTGGTTTAATTTGCTGCATCTCCCACTGCATTGCTGGAAGGATGAAGATCTGAAAACTATTGGGAATTCCTTAGGGAAATATATAGACAAATTAGATCTGAAACCCCCAATGTTTTCTTGTGCCAGAATATGTGTAGAATTAGACTTGGAAAAAGGCCTATTGGAAGCAATAAATATCAATATGGAAGGATGGAGTCATCTCCAAACTATAGGTTATGAGAAAATCCCATTCAAGTGTAAGGTTTTCCACAAAAATGGGCACTTCGCAAAGTAATACAAAAAAAAAATGTCGTTATAAGAAGGAGAAATCCCTAGAGAGGAATGGAATGAAGTCAGTCGGAAAAAATGAAATAAAGCAAGCACAAGCCAAGTGAACTCATCATCAAAAAAGAAGAAAGCTTCAGAAAAAAACTTTCACGTTTTGGAATCAGAGGTCCAAGAAAACACCAGAAAATTTAATATGAGATAAGGAAGAAAACCTGCAAGAGAACAAACGAAATAAGATGGTTCTAGAAGAGATAGGGTAAGTATATGAGCTAATGTTACCATTGCAGCCATATGTTGAAGTAAGGCCAAAGTGTTCCTAGAAATCAGGATCTATCATGATATCTAGAGCTAAGGCTCAAATGGAGGATACATAAAAAAGTAAAGAAGACAAAATAGAGCCATTAATCAAGAAAGGAATAAAACTAAATAAATTCCACAGTGAGAAAGAGACAGAAAGGGAGAAGGCGACAGGTAAGCAGCCGAATCTAGATAATCTGGTCAAGTCCTACTTATCAGATAAGAAAATAGTAGAACACCTAGAAGGGAAAAAGGATAGAGTTGTTCCCCCATTAATAAAGAAATAATGAAGCTAGTCTCCTAGAATTGTAAAGGTCTCAAAGGTTATCAAAAGGTGGAAGCAATTAAGAGATTCAAATTCTCAGAAAAAATAACCATCCTCACAATCCGGGAGACTAAAATGCAAGAGGTCGATAGTTTGGCCATCATTAAAAAATTTTGGAAGAACGGAGAAGGGAAAGCAGTTAGCGCGCAAGGATCCTCGAAAGGTATGCTAACCTGGCGGGACAAAACTCTTTATAAGTTTATCTCAGCAAACAAAAATAGGAACTCATCATTTGTTGAACTTGAATGTCTCGGCCGTCAAGAGAAAATGTGGATAGGGAAATTCACAGTGCATGGAGAAAAGGAATATTTTTTGTTGCAACTTAAAATGCATAGGTATGGGAAGATGTACCTCCCATGCATAATAGCTAGATATTTTAATGTCACCATATCCCTAGAGGAAAAAAAGGAGGTTCCAAAGTAAGGGATCCCTTCGGGGAAAGATTAGAAGATATAATAGCATCCTGGAGGCCCGTTGACATAAAGCAAAATAAAGGCAAATACACCTAGATAAATAATCATTATGGACCAAGACACATAGCGGCAAGGTTGGATCGAATATTGGTAAGCTACTCCTTCCTTGACAATCCCCTTATGTTGGTTTCAAGACTTTTAACAATTGATGTTTCGAATAATAAACCAATATTGTTTTCTCTGGAGCCAATTGGAAATATGGGACGCCAGCCTTTCAATTTTTCCCCAGTCTGGTTATCCAAGCCAGGTTTTTATGAAGTCGTTTCTCAAGCCTCGCAAATGTTTTTTCTAGGCTCTCTAGGCTACATCTGGGAACATAAACTAAAAAATGTAAAAAGGGAGCTAAAATCCTAGCTGGCAGGTCGGTGTCATCTTGGACAGGAAAAATCCACCTTGCTCAAGACTCTAGCAAGAATATAGGAGGAAATGGAGCAGAAAGAAGTAACCAAAGAAATGTTGTTAAAGGAAAATGAAATCGATAAAAAATCCCTAGCCATCCTTAGAAAGGAAGAAATCGAACTTCGACTAAAATCCAGGTGTCTTTGGCTAAAATTTGGAGATCAGATTTGTAAATTCTTTCACTGTTGGTGCAAAGAACATAATAGGAGGAACACCATCAAACAAATCACTAAAGAAAATGGAGGAAAAATAAGCGATCTCGAGTTAATCAAAAGGGAGGTAAATGACCGCTTTGAAGAACTATATACAAATGCAGGATTCATTTCTAAGGAGGATATGTTATCTCTCAGTGATCAAACCCCTCATATGCTACAGGGAAATCTAGAAGCTCTCATTCAACCTATCTCATTTGAGGAAGTTCACAGAGCAGTTTGGACTTTATACCCAGATAAGGCTGCGGACCCGGATGGGTTCCCAATTAGTTTTTACAGAATTTGTTGGAACATCATAAAAAAGGACCTAGTCCAAATGATAATATGGAATCAATCCATTGATAGGATTGGGGGTGCTACAAATTCAATTTTTCTCGATATAATTCCCGAAGAGAAGAACCCATCCTCAATTAAAAGGTACAGGCCAATTTCCTTGTGCAATTCCTCCTATAAAATTGTCTCCAAAGTAATCTCCAATAGATTGAAGAAGGTAATCCCGCTCATCATATCTAAAAAATGAAGGAGGTTTTATAGCTAGCAGACAGATTTATGATAACATTCTAATGGTTTAGGAAGTGATTCACTTAAGTCAGGCTCACAAATAAGCATGTGTGGCTATCAAAGTAGATCTCACAAATGATTTTTATAGAACAAGGCACTCGTATATTTATCAAGTCATGAAAAAATATGGCTTTCCTAATGCCTTCATAAGGCAGGTCAAGGATTGCATTAGCAAGCCCTGGATTTCTCTTCTTATAAATGGTTTCCCTACCTATTTTTTCCTAGCCCAAAGTGGAATGAGGCAAGATTGTCCAATGTCTCCTTTCCTCAACATCCTTGTAGCAAACACTTGTTATCAGATAAATCTACTCAATCGAAATCAAGCCATATCTCCCTAGTCCAAGTGGATCTAGAAGAAATAAAATACATAATACAACCTACTTTCCTAGATCAAATGGAAATGAAAAACAATGGATAGATCACCTACCTGAAATTTGCAAATCCTCTTCTCTCTTTGTTGATCCAAGATCTAGAGTCTTCATATCTTCAGCTGTAAAACCCTATCAAGCAAGTGGAAACAAGAAAATAGTATATGCGTATCCAAACATATAATTGATCTAAGCTAACAGTTAAGGAAGAAATCTCTAAACATTATTAACACAATAACATTAATGGAAAGAGATTTGTATTAATGTAATCGAGGAGATACATAGAATTACGTAGGAGAGAACATCACAACCTAGCCTTAACGCTGTAATATTCTATCCAAAAATCCAATCCGAAGCCTCCAAAGAAAGATAGTAATCCTCCCAATGAATGATAGGGATCACCTAGAAATTCCACTAGCATAAGAGTACCATAGTCCTTCCTCCCTTCACAATGGAGAGAGGGTTTAATTTATAAGGCTAAAGGGATAGAGTAGGTTCAAGATTAGGAGGAGGCATCAAAGGGATCTTCCCTATAGGTTAGGAACCGAATGCCACATCACCTAAATAATAGGGACAAAGATCCACCTCATCCACCTTCAAGAAGGGCCTCGAAGCTCCATTTGTTTCCCTCAAAAAACCATCAATGCACTTTCCAAAAAGGGAAAAAGCACCTTCAGTGCACCTAGCAGTGAGAGATAGAGTGTCGGCATCGGTGCCCCTAGCATGAAGGATAAAGCATATTCGGTGCACCTAGCATGATGGATAAGAGCATTGACCTTCCTAAAGAGGGAAAAAAGGAAAAAACAGCCTCAGTATCAATCCAGTTTAGAAGAGATAAATTTGGGTATTAAGCAAAGGGTTAACACATGGCTCAATAAGATGAGATTTCGGTGTAACAACACTCTTAGAAAAATACTTAATAGACTCATAAATGAAGGGATCTTACCAGGAATTTGCATAGCCAGGGGGGTACAATCAATCAATCATGCCTAGTTTGCAGATGACACTATTCTTTTGGGCAGTGCTTCGACCCAAATTGCTAGGCGTTTTAAAATCACCTTGGATATTTTCTTAAAAGTTTCAGTTAGCCAAATAAACATCAGTAAGTCCTAGATGTATGGTTGGAACACCAATCCCAATTCTCTTCAAGAAATAGCAATAATTGGGGAATTCATGTGAACCTTCAATGGAACTCATTCATTTATTTGGGCATTCCCATTGTCAACAAGAAAAGTACCATTTCCCAGAGCAATACTTGGCTTAATCTAGAATGCAAGGTGGTCCTTATTAAGTCCATCCTTTCCTCCTACCCTATCCTCTCCTTCGCAATTTTTTTGGCTCCAAAAATAGTAATCAACACATTCAATATGGAAATCAGGAAGTTCTTATGGTAAGGAGGGAATACTTAGGGGAGAAAGTTCAATATGGTTAAATGGGATGCAATCTTGGAGGAGAAATGCAACGAAGGACTTGGAATCAGGGATCTAGGGAAAATGAATAATGCCTTGGTAGAAAAAATAGTTTGGAGAATGATCTCAGGGGGTAAGTTATGGTGGATATAGGTAATAAGGAAAAAAATATTAAAAGGAAAAAGTCAAAAATTTAGACTCCCCATGGGTGGGTAAAGGAACCACCATCTGAAATATATGTAAAAATTATGTTGGTCTAATCAAAGAAAAAATATAGTGGATCCCTAGGAATGGAAGAGAAATCAACATTTGGTCAGATTCCATCTTGGGAAGATCTCCCTTAGAATCAAATGTTGATCTTCTCCCTCTTCGTAGGTGGCTGGAAGACCTCGACTACAATTCCATGAAATATTTTTCCATTTGGGATCCAGGGGCAACTAGAAAGGATGGAAGAGCTTAAATCCACCGTTCCATCTCCGCTTAGTTTTTGATATCTTCTCCTCTTTCCTTCATGGTATTTCCCTCCTTAGTTATAGAGAAAAAGACATACGAGGTTGGGGAAAAATTGGTACCTACACAGTCAAAGAAGATTATCAGTCACTACATAATAATAAAATTTGTCCCCAGCAAAGAATATGGGCAAATATTTGGAACTCAGATAACATCCCCAAGATCAACGCTTTCTTCTATCTCCTTATGAAAAATAATGTTCTAATAGCATATAACCTTAGAAAACAAGAGTTCCACGGGCCATCAAGATGTATTCTCTATCAAGAGAAGGAAGAATCATCCCAACACTTGTTCCTGGAGTGTTCTTTCTCTATTCAGGTGTGGAATTTATTTCTTTGCACTATAGGGAATACTTTTCCCTTCCAGGGACTATCTCCACTATGGTTTCAAGCTGGAAAGGTCATTATCCAGGTAAAATAGGGAAGAAGAAGACCCTTGGCAGAATATGGAATACTTCTCTCAAAAACATCTGCTGGAAAATATGGCTTGCCAGGAATCGACTCGTCTTTGATAACAAAAATGTTGATCCCCAATGTGTAGCCTTCAAAGCAATTAACATGATTAGTGAAAAGATGATCACTAAGCAGGTAAATCTCCCCACTTCCAAGATTCTCAATACAGAAGAACTTGATTGGTGTAAATATTTTCTACCGCAGAACTCTCTTCAAACCAAAGTCCGGATGGCTCTCCAACCCTCGGAAATCAAGAAAAACTCAAAATATTTCTCCCAGTGGGGGGCAAGATTAAATACTTATACCCTCTTTTTCGATGGCATCGCGAAAGGAAATCCTGGGGAGGCAAGTGCGAGTGGGATCATATTCAATCCTAGAGGAAAATTTTGTCGACTTATGCCTAGGGACTCATTTGGAAAACCAACAATGAAGCAGAATGGCTCCCTCTCTACTTTGGAATGAACCTAACAAGGAAACTCAATATCGCTAAAATCATTGTTCTAGGAGACTTGAAGCAATTAATCCACAAAATGAATAATGGATATAGCATAGGTATGGTCAAAATAAAAAGAATTTATGAGTGCATTCAACATGTCACTGTAGAATTCCAAGTATCCTGTATCCACATCCTTCGAGGTAACAATTCAGAGGCTGATCAACTAGAAAATCAAGGTGCCAAGCTAAAAATTGGATCAACCAAGCTGAAGGGAAACTTATACAATTTTTTTAATGTTCCCTAAGTTTCTTTGTTTCAATAATCGGTTCCAAGGGTGGTTATCCCCTATTGCTAGAACCCCTTCCAACTCCACGCTAATATGGAAGGTCGAGACCGTAAGTGATTCGAGATCCTCCCTCTCCTCCTGACGATCTGCCAACTGACAGGAAACATGGATGTAAACCTCCATCTGTCCTTACAAAGCCCATGTGATGGACTTAAATGTGCCTTCTTCCCATTGCAGATGTATTGAAAGGATCGCATGAGCCTTATACACCCTCCAAATGAAGACTCCATCTTCTCCATTTGCTCATTCTACCTTGTGAGTTGAAAGTGCTCATGTCTGTGCAGTGAATGTTCCCTCCATTTCAAATTGTAGAAGTCCTGACATAGAAGTAGGCAGAGCCACGACATGTATCGAAAACACAGACATTTGCAATGTGAGGGAGGTCCCCTTTGGCCACATGCAGTCTCAATAAGGTGTTGGGTTAGTGTTTGTTCCTTCTCTCAGTATCAATAATTGGTCGATGAACATATACTTACCCACCAAAGGTTCTTTCTCCCTCTTCCTAGAGACCCTCAGGCTTCAAGTGCTCGTACCATTCAGAACGCGCAACGCTCCCAACTCTGACCTCTCTCCAAGATGAAATGGTAGACAAAGAAGTCACTTGGAAGATATTCAGAACTCTCTCAAGGATATCAAGAAAAATTTTAGATGGCTCTATGACATAATCAATAGAAGCATAGAAGAAGGAAGCATAACTATGGATTGGATGGTCCAATAGATTGAAAATTAGGACACCCGAATAGAAGATAACCATCGTGACCTGTATGAGATAATGGGTAATATAGGATACATGAAGGATTATTTGAAAAAAATGGTAAACATGAACCAAAGCAGTTTCATTCAATACAACTAGAACAGAGACCAAGCAACAAAGGAAGCCTTCATGGAGCATCCTGCCAAAGAACAAAAGGAAAGCTACATGGGAAATCCTATCCTCATGGGTATTTAATGTTATTTTGTCTTTTTTGTTTTAGGTGTCTTCATTCAGCTCTACCTTTCGAGGGGACTTGGAAGTTTTATTTGGCTTAGAAGCAAGTTCAAGACTTTAATTATCAGCTCAAATATCTCTGTTATTTTTGGGTTTTCCATAACTTTATGCAGGTCTCAGACCTCCCTTTTTTCTAAGCTTGGCTGGCTACAACTTTTTAATTAATATAATATATTCATGGTTTCTGTTAAAAAAAAAATTCTAGGTGAACGGAATTTCCTTCCACATTCTCATTGCTTACACATAAGTTGTTGGCTCATATCCTACAATATATTGCGACTTCTCTTAGCTTGCATGTACTTTTTCGTAAGGATTATTCAGTCATCACCCTTAAAAGTTTCATATTCTTTACCTATTGGTCTATTCCATACCTTGCTCATCATTCTCTTATGGAATACAATATCCATCTCCAATAATCAAAAGCTCACATGGCTCTTCCTTGCAATTAATCAAAATGATACCTTGGATGCATCCTTTTCCAAGGCACCAATGTACATTATTGGTTCCTTTTATTCTTTCATGATTAGACATGGTTTTCACTACTTAATGCATATGAAAACTAATTCCTCTCATTAATGAATTTCCACTACCCTTCTATGAAATGCATGTTGTATATTATGAACATAAATATTGTGTTGCATACATTTTGGTTAAGAAACCATTAATCCTTCTTAGTTCCCTTAATTAATCATGAGTTTTATAAAATAAAATCAGCAAGATTATATTTGTATCCCTTCAACATAGTTTCCCACATTTCAACATGAATTATCATAATACTATCGCTTGAATATCCTTTCTCATTAACAAAATTATCATGTTACCAAGCATCCAACTTGGTTTAATTCTTCACATTGCTAGCTAACAAGCAATTTTACTACCATGCATGCTTCTCCAATTATGTGTCCACTTTATCATGAGAGGACCATTACCATGATATGGGTATTATTTTATTTTTACTGAATTTGAGTTAGCCTCACCTCTAGTACACTTCTGCACCATCATATAAAAATTTCCAAAATTTTGGTCGCTTTAGAGGTCACCTACATTGAAAATTTGTTTCCCAATCAATCCTAAAGGCCTTGTTTTACCTGTTATTTGAAACTTCTAGAAACTTGTTTAAAAAATAAGAACCTTCTACTTGATTCTCCCATATTTTATATTTCCAAGGACTATGGTCATGCTCAATTCTTATTGTTGGGAAAAAGGTTACAAGCTTTCAAAATTCTCAATGTTTCCCAATTATACACTTTCCTTCCAGATGCATTTATCTTTAGATACCCACTTTAGCAACCTATAAATGAAACCGAGAGTTTTTTTTTATGTTGGAAACGGATAATACACATAGCAAAGATCACTCAGTAACTTTCATATTTGTGATACGATTCCCTAGTCAATTTCTATAAATTTTTGGAATTGACTACTTTTCACTTTTGCACTTTTTCCCAGTCGTGGATTTTTTAGCAAAATCAGATATCTCCCAATTAAGTATTTCTGGAAAAAAATTCCTCTCACCAAATTTTTATGTTTTGATGAGTAGGTAAAAATTCAAGTTCATAAATATTTCTAGTCTCAACATCTAGGGTCACTTTAACCTACTCCAAGTTTTTAGAAATCCCCAAAAAGTGCTCCAAAATAGTGGATTTTTGCCTTCTTTCACAGATCAGCTTCACACATTTTGGAATTTGGCCACATGCCACTAGATTTATCTATTTTCATAATCCACTACTGCACCATGACAATTTCAACAGAAACAAGGCCTCCATTGGGTCTCTAGACATTGATCTCTAAAAGTCGTTATTTCAAAATTTATGTTAAATTGGAGCAGAATAGGCCAATGCCCCTCACTGACAATGATGTAGTGTTCATTAATGGAATCCAAACACCACAGGTATCATTGTATTTTGAGCTAAACTACCCATGTTATGGACAAAACAATTTTTAGGCATCATATCTTTTTTAACTTTTAACTTTTCTAAAATACAATCATTGTATTTCGTATATTGGACTTGTTCCATATTGTCTAATTTGGTGCACTTTGATGGATGATATCCAATATCAATTTGGAGTCTCCCCATCATAATTCCCATATCATACATATTCCCAATAATGTGATGTCCTACCTCTAATATCACATCAAGAATCTCCATTGGACTTCTCGTATTGGACCTATTCCTAGTACCTCTGATGTCCTACCTTACCTTCGATATCACATTGGAACTCTCCATCGGACTTCTCATATCAAACCTATTCCCAATACCTCTAATTTCCTACCTATAAAATCACATCGAATATATCCATCAAATTTCTCATATCATACCTATTCCCAATACCTATGATGTCCTACCTCTGATATAAAATTGGACTTGATCTGTCGGACCCTTGTTCTGATCACTTTTGGACTTTCCTCCGATCACCTTCAAACTTTCCTCCAACAACCGTCAGACTTTCCTCTGATTACCATTGGTCTTTCCTCTAATGACCTTTAGACTTTCCTTTGATGGACTTATTTCAATTTCGACCACATCTACATTCATCTGACATAGTTGGTACACATCATGCCCCTTGTCCATATGGCACAGGTGTGGTCCATCTCAAATTTCCCAAATTTTTTACATTTTCATAAAAAATAAAAAAATAAAAATTCCTCCATTTCAGAAATATCTCTATTGCATAACATAATCAAAATATGTTCACTGATAAATCCACAATTCAAAATATTTCCAAATTTTCTCATCCAATCTACCATTCCTATTGGTAGACCATTGATTTAACTCATGGAATCCATTAAAACACTATATGTTAATTAAACCCGCCATTTTTATAAAATCACTTGTCAACACTTCCTGTGCAACTTCAATTTTCTTCATGTGACTATGGAATCCAGCACATACATCTGTAATGTTCTGATATCTTATGTAGAGATCAGAACACTAACTTTCTGCAAATTGAATGTAAAATTCTGATATTAAACTTGTGCACTCAATTAGTCAAATTTGAACTCAAAAAATAGGGGTATTTTTGCTGAGAAATGAATACACAGGAAAACAAATTATAGAAGCAATAAAGGACAGAATTTAGGAGTGATTTAGTGTATTTCCTAAGACATTTATATCAGGGACCATTTAGGTTTTAGAGTCATCTATGCTGAAACTTACTCCCATGCTTCTGGGTCACCTAACCGTGAAACTAGGAAGCACTTTTCTCTTGTCCAATCAACCAGGGGTTAGGGGAAATGTCCAGAGGTGTGGTATGATTGATAAAATTTATTAAATAAGGTTTCATATAGTAAAGGACATATCTGGAGTGATATAATGTTGTTTGGGATGATTTGGGGAAAATTGGCAATTTTGGCCCACAGAGGCCCTGCGCAGTGGAGGCTGCCCAAACAATGTACGGATCCAATGAAATTTAAGTTTGAAGTTTTGGATGGACATATGGGTCAATAAAAAGCATATAAAAAACCTTCTGGAATTGCATTCTGATGCACATAACCCTCAGAATTAAATAAACAACGAGACTAGTCAATTTTTCCTAGTCATCTAGCTAGGGTGTACTGAAATGCATGAAATTCATATCAGAAATACATGATGAAATTTAAAATAGCATAATATAGATTTAATTAACACATTACATCATTCAGATTCATTTTCATGGCCACTACTTGTCTATCATTGCTTTAAATTGATAAAAAACCCTCATTTAAGGACAAATTAGAGCTCATTCATGGAAAACTTGACATGTAAGATTATCAAACATAATACTTACAATATTACAAATATATTAATAATATTTTATGGTCTAATTCATGCCAAGAAGTATTTGGAGGAATGTTCACTCCAAAATTGGACTCAAAACAATGGGCAGGAAGCCCAAATCTGACATCTAGATGGGTGTGAGCATAGGTAAAGATTTCACTTCAATGGAGCTCAACTTCACTGAAGCGAATGGCTGAAAAGGATATCTGATATGAAGCTATGGTGTTGTACACTATCTCTTCAACACCTGCAGTGAAATAGAAAGGGAGGAAGAAGAGAGGGAAAGGAATATTTGGGGCACATCTCCCAAAAGAATGAGGCACAACACTCAGTAGAATATATGCTTCACATAAAAACAAATCAATCATTAATCCAAACTGATTAAAGGAGCTCAAGTTTCCTTTAAATAGATCCCTGGGTGACTTGTTGAGTAGGTATAAGTAATAGCT
The DNA here is from genome assembly GCA_001517045.1 of Pseudotsuga menziesii. Classification (NCBI taxonomy): domain Eukaryota; kingdom Viridiplantae; phylum Streptophyta; class Pinopsida; order Pinales; family Pinaceae; genus Pseudotsuga; species Pseudotsuga menziesii. Next base: position 311,901 of record LPNX010675035.1, read on the forward strand.
GACCTGTGAGATCAAGTCATCCACTTAGAAACCCTAACCCTAACCATGAATGTGCCCTCCTTGAGAATTTTAGCAAGTAGGTGTCATTAATATTTTTCCATGCCATTGTCTTCCATCCAATTTAGAAGCTGCACCCTCCTTTGGCCCTGTTGGCCTGATTTTATGAATCAGAGCCAATAAGGAGGTTTTGTCCACACAATCAGCTTAGAGCAGCGTCCGGTATGTTTGGTTTAACAAAACCTCGCAGGTTGTGGTCCTGCTACCAGCTAGTTTGTCTCTTAAGGGGAACTTAAAACCAGCAAAATCTAACCTATCCTAATATCTATCTTACCTAAATACCTAAAATGTCCTAAGTTTGCTTTCTTAAGGAAAGACTCTGATTTTTGGGGAAGTTTTCTAAATATGAAAACTTACTTGTAATATGCAGAATGATTTAACAGTGCTAAATCAAAACAAAATGAAATTTTAAACTAATTAATCTAACTATCCTATTTAATCCTATCTAGTCCTATCTAATCCTATCTAATCCTATCTCAGCTGAGAGCAATTTGAATCTATATTAATTATTAATCAATAACAGAAAACTGAAATATGATCTAAACAAACATATTTAAACCATGATAAAAGTTACTTTGCTATGTAATAATAGAAATGAAATTTAACCTATAAACACATAGTCAACTTCAACTTCCAAAATTGATTAATAATTAAATATCAAGACAGTCATTTGAATTTGAAATATTGTTTATTTAAAATTCACTGTTAACATACAAATGAAATTTTAAATAAACAGAAAAGTATGTCATTAAAACTGATGTTTATAGTGAACACACTAATAAACAAAACCATAATGAAATTTTTATTCAATAACTAACTTGAGATGATAAAGTGTGAAAAATATCTAAACATCAATGTGTCACAGGACACAGAGTCCATATATAAACATAAGATAACAAACAGAAATATAGGTAAATATATAATCCAAAAATGAAATACCAGTCACAGTATCATTTTGCAGATATCCAGTATTGTTCATATAAAAGCTTCAGCTTCAAGTATGATGCACTACTAGCAACAAAATATATTTCATATAAGTCTCTTCACCACTTCATCCTCTCGAGTTCATCAAAACTCATAACTTATATACTACTAAGAGTTGGTTTATTTGCAATAAAAGCTGCGTGCTACATTATAGGAACTACTAACCAAAAGGACATCTATTTACACCTATTACTAAAAATAAAAATCGACTGGCCTGAGTCGAATTATCTCAGAAAGTTCTTGGCCATTCACAATATTCCAGCTTGTAACAAATCAGCTACTTCTCCATGCCATCGCATTGACCATGTCCTGTATTCTTGGAAGAAGGGGTGATAAAACTTCCTGCATTAAAATCAATCAACGTATTGTATTAAAATCAATTTAACACAGCTAACAGAAATACTTAAAAAAATATAAATGCATGCCTGTTAAATCTCCGATTTTATAGGCATGCGAAATCGAAGTAACCTTACCTGTTATGCTGTGACATAAGAGAAAATAAAAACCATTAAGCCTCATTACGAAGAGCGACTACTCTTCTAGCTTCGGCCAGTTTAGCCTTCAGCCTAATAATTTTAACATTTTGTTTTTCAATTCTCTCTAGTAGCAGTTGATTTGTGTTTAGTATTGATTTCTTGGATTTCTTGTATTGATTTTTCTTCATGTTCGCCTTCTTCCATCTATCAATCCATTCTAATAATTCTTTCCTGAAAGTTTTATTTTCTTCCTCTAGTAAGGCTGTGCTGGACAGACACTGTTTAAGCTTCCCTTTAAATTCTGTGATTTTATCCTGATATACATTTCCTAACACCTGTTGCAGAGTTTGATCTTCTTTATGTACACAAGGAGAACGAGGACTATCATAATGATGATTGTACAATGGTTCAAAATCAACAGTGTTAACGTTTAATTCTGGTTGATTTCCCTCAACCTCACCTGATTTCACATCACTTCCCTGTGCAGTAGCAGAATTCCCTATATCCACAGTGTTAGGGACAGACATCGGAATATCATCCTCAATATTCACGACTGTCGGTTCAGTAGCTGTAGATTTGAAACTCTGTTGATCAGACCTATATCCTGGAGTTAAATGAAGATTATGCATGCTTCTAGTAACTCTACGTGAAAACAATAAGTTTTCATAGTTCAGCCCTTCCTTGTCGCAACAAACCTGAGCCAAATGTTTCAGTTTATGCATAGATTCTTTATCACATTCAGTATATTTATCAATTTCATCTCCAGCTAATCCTTCTTTTGATTTTGCAGGGTTGCCATCGTTCTTACCCGATTCGGGTTCATCTAACATTTCCCTAGATTCGCAAGGAACTGAAACCCTATCAGCATCTTCATTAATCTCATTATCTATGGGCATGTTTTCGACCTCTGGTTCCTTAATCTTCGAGCTATTGGCCTCAGGATTTATAAATTTTCGTCTTCTACGAATTCGAGGAGATGGGTCAGGCCAATGCTGTGTTGGCCCCAATTTACAATCAACTAGAAATTTATCCCAGGACAGACCTTTTGCAGATAATTGGAATTGCAGTAGAATTTTAATCAATCCATGATGACACAGACTATTGTCATGGTTATTGAAATTCCTTACAGATTGTGACATTTTCTTAAGGCTTTGCCAAAGATAGAAGGGCAAATTCAGTTTACAACCTTTTACAGCTAACAATAACCTTAAATGATACAAATGCAAGTGAGAATAGCGTCCACAGCATGTCACATACCTTACTAAAATTTCATAGTAAACTCTCCATTCGGGTTTTAGGAACTTTACAGGTACGCCTATCCTTAACTTCATTTTGTCTGGTAATGGCAATAACAGAGCCATACACTTCTTCTTGTTCACCAAAGTGCCCTTAAACCAGCGTTCTCCCACCTGTGGGAGCTTTGTGGCTTCAGCAATTTTGTCTTCGTTAATAACGAATTCGAAAGCCCCAATTTGCACCCTGTCATCTTCAAAACTCATAGCGAACATTTTAGTGATTTCTACATGGTGACCATCAAAGCTTCGAAAGAAATGTGTCCATCCCATTTTCTCAAATTTCTGGGCAGCTTCCGGGTTAGCTTCAATAAGTTCACATCCTGAAATCTCAAATCGATTCAGAGGAGACATGGTTTCTCCAGCACCTTCCGGGCTTCGTCATGGGATGAATGGGAAGGTGAAAACAGAGGGAATAGGTATCCATACGCACGACATGATAGATAACCTTCACATGCTTCAAATCTGACCAGAAATCTAATCTCTGAACCTGCCATCTTAGCGAAATTCAAGCAGTGATAAATATTACACTACACCATGACTTGTGCTAATCTACGTTTAACCATGTCTGTTAGTGATCACTACTTAACTTGGCAAGCCAGCGATACGCAGCCTGATAAAATCATCATTACAACCATTGATGATTGACAGAGGTTCATAATTAACAAGTACCATGGCGTACTTTGAAACGACTGT
>LPNX010675035.1:321827-359631 GCA_001517045.1 Pseudotsuga menziesii
CTACAGCCGCTGCCCTTAACCAAGGGAACTGTGGATTGGGCGGAGGGGGTGGAGGATTACCTCCTCCTCCTACATTTCCTGCCATTGGACTTTCTTGAGAACCGGAAGAACTTCCTGAATTGGAAGGTCTTGGACTATCAGGTGGAGACTCAGGAGGAGAGGGTGGTTGATTAGAACCACTTCCTACAATTAGTCTCCTAGCAGTATTGGTTTGTCTTTGATGTCTTTCAATCTGATGATGAGGAGTACTACCAGTTATTTCCAAATCTTCTGTAACTATGGTCAATTGTGGATTATGTCGTTGTTGTCTAGGAAGACCATAATCTATTGGAGAAATACCTAACTGGTTAGCGTAAGCTCTAGTAAGGATATGTCTGGATTCTTCTAGAGTTTGAGCACTTTGTGCGGGAGTGAAAGGGGAAGTAATAGGATCACGTTCAAGGATATTCCTAACAGCTTCTATAAAAGGTGATCTACTCACTTCTGGAGCTTGTTGGCTGGTTGGAAATGTTTCATTGTTTTCACCTGCCATTACTTAATTCAGGCCCTCCTTCTAGCGCCATTTGTTGGCCTGATTTTATGAATCAGAGCCATTTTGTCCACACAATCAGCTTAGAGCAGCATCCGGTATGTTTGGTTTAACAAAACCTCGCAGGTTGTGGTCCTGCTACCAGCTAGTTTGTCTCTTAAGGAGAACTTAAAACCAGCAAAATATAACCTATCCTAATATCTATCTTACCTAAATACCTAAAATGTCCTAAGTTTGCTTTCTTAAGGAAAGACTCTGATTTTTGGGGAAGTTTTCTAAATATGAAAACTTACTTGTAATATGCAGAATGATTTAACAGTGCTAAATCAAAACAAAATGAAATTTTAAACTAATTAATCTAACTATCCTATTTAATCCTATCTAATCCTATCTAATCCTATCTAATCCTATCTCAGCTGAGAGCAATTTGAATCTATATTAATTATTAATCAATAACAGAAAACCGAAATATGATCTAAACAAACATATTTAAACCATGATAAAAGTTACTCTGCTATGTAATAATAGAAATGAAATTTAACCTATAAACACATAGTCAACTTCAACTTCCAAAATTGATTAATAATTAAATATCAAGACAGTCATTTGAATTTGAAATATTGTTTATTTAAAATTCACTGTTAACATACAAATGAAATTTTAAATAAACAGAAAAGTATGTCATTAAAACTGATGTTTATAGTGAACACACTAATAAACAAAACCATAATGAAATTTTTATTCAATAACTAACTTGAGATGATAAAGTGTGAAAAATATCTAAACATCAATGTGTCACAGCACACAGAGTCCATATATAAACATAAGATAACAAACAGAAATATAGGTAAATATATAATCCAAAAATGAAATACCAGCCACAGTATCATTTTGCAGATATCCAGTATTGTTCATATAAAAGCTTCAGCTTCAAGTATGATGCACTACTAGCAACAAAATATATTTCATATAAGTCTCTTCACCACTTCATCCTCTCGAGTTCATCAAAACTCATAAATTATATACTACTAAGAGTTGGTTTATTTGCAATAAAAGCTGCGTGCTACATTATAGGAACTACTAACCAAAAGGACATCTATTTACACCTATTACTAAAAATAAAAATCGACTGGCCTGAGTCGAAGTATCTCAGAAAGTTCTTGGCCATTCACAATATTCCAGCTTGTAACAAATCAGCTACTTCTCCATGCCATCGCATCGACCATGTCCTGTATTCTTGGAAGAAGGGGTGATAAAACTTCCTGCATTAAAATCAATCAACGTATTGTATTAAAATCAATTTAACACAGCTAATAGAAATACTTAAAAAAATATAAATGCATGCCTGTTAAATCTCCGATTTTACAGGCATGCGAAATCGAAGTAACCTTACCTGTTATGTTGTGACATAAGAGAAAAGAAAAACCATTAAGCCTCATTATGAAGAGCGACTACTCTTCTAGCTTCGGCCAGTTTAGCCTTCAGCCTAATAATTTTAACATTTTGTTTTTCAATTCGCTCCAGTAGCAGTTGATTTGTGTTTAGTATTGATTTCTTGGATTTCTTGTATTGATTTTTCTTCATGTTTGCCTTCTTCCATCTATCAATCCATTCTAATAATTCTTTCCTGAAAGTTTTATTTTCTTCCTCTAGTAAGGCTGTGCTGGACAGACACTGTTTAAGCTTCCCTTTAAATTCTGTGATTTTATCCTGATATACATTTCCTAACACCTGTTGCAGAGTTTCATCTTCTTTATGTACACAAGGAGAACGAGGACTATCATAATACTGATTGTACAATGGTTCAAAATCAACAGTGTTAACGTTTAATTCTGGTTGATTGCCCTCAACCTCACCTGATTTCACATCACTTCCCTGCGTAGTAGCAGAATTCCCTATATCCACAGTGTTAGGGACAGACATCGGAATATCATCCTCAATATTCACGACTGTCGGTTCAGTAGCTGTAGATTTGAAACTCTGTTGATCAGACCTATATCCTGGAGTTAAATGAAGATTATGCATGCTTCTAGTAACTCTACGTGAAAACGATAAGTTTTCATAGTTCAGCCCTTCCTTGTCGCAACAAACCTGAGCCAAATGTTTCAGTTTATGCATAGATTCTTTATCACATTCAGTAGATTTATCAATTTCATCTCCAGCTAATCCTTCTTTTGATTTTGCAGGGTTGCCATCGTTCTTACCCGATTCGGGTTCATCTAACATTTCCCTAGATTCGCAAGGAACTGAAACCCTATCAGCATCTTCATTAATCTCATTATCTATGGGCATGTTTTCGACCTCTGGTTCCTTAATCTCTGAGCTATTGGCCTCAGGATTTATAACTTTTCTTCTTCTACGAATTCGAGGATATGGGTCAGGCCAATGCTGTGTTGGCCCCAATTTACAATCAACTAGAAATTTATCCCAGGACAGACCTTTTGCAGATAATTGGAATTGCAGTAGAATTTTAATCAATCCATGATGACACGGACTATTGTCAGGGTTATTGAAATTCCTTACAGATTGTGACATTTTCTTAAGGCTTTGCCAAAGATAGAAGGGCAAATTCAGTTTACAACCTTTTACAGCTAACAATAACCTTAAATGATACAAATGCAAGTGAGAATAGCGTCCACAGCATGTCACATACCTTACTAAAATTTCATAGTAAACTCTCCATTCGGGTTTTAGGAACTTTACAGGTATGCCTATCCTTAACTTCATTTTGTCTGGTAATGGCAATAACAGAGCCATACACTTCTTCTTGTTCACCAAAGTGCCCTTAAACCAGCGTTCTCCCACCTGTGGGAGCTTTGTGGCTTCAGCAATTTTGTCTTCGTTAATAACGAATTGGAAAGCCCCAATTCGCACCCTGTCATCTTCAAAACTCATAGCGAACATTTTAGTGATTTCTACATGGTGACCATCAAAGCTTCGAAAGAAATGTGTCCATCCCATTTTCTCAAATTTCTGGGCAGCTTCCAGGTTAGCTTCAATAAGTTCACATCCTGAAATCTCAAATCGATTCAGAGGAGACATGGTTTCTCCAGCGCCTTCCGGGCTTCGTCGTGGGATGAATGGGAAGGTGAAAACAGAGGGAATAGGTATCCATACGCACGACATGATAGATAACCTTCACATGCTTCAAATCTGACCGGAAATCTAATCTCTGAACCTGCCATCTTAGCGGAATTCAAGCAGTGATAAATATTACACTACACCATGACTTGTGCTAATCTATGTTTAACCATGTCTGTTAGTGATCACTACTTAACTTGGCGAGCCAGCGATACGCAGCCTGATAAAATCATCATTACAACCATTGATGATTGACAGAGGTTCATAATTAACAAGTACCATGGCGTACTTTGAGACGACTGTTAGCATTTAACATTGTCAATTCGAGATTACCAGATGCATACAAATGTTGACTCTATCAAAGGTAGAGGCCACGTTTTATACCAGCTCATCAATCCAAAACGTTTATCGATTAACCATTGATTTATTGCATGGCTGGCTAACCCAAACAATCATCACTGTTTTATAATGTTACGTAGTGGTATTAAGTTTAATAAATCGCATTCTAATGTTAAATGGTGTATTAATCAAATGGCTAACTTAATGTCTATTCTATGTATATGTACATAATTATATATATATGTACAACACTAAGTTAAGAAAAACCTTTAAACATCCTATTGACACATTGTACCATCATATGGGGTATATATCATATGTAAAAGTTTTCTTACACGAACAACATCTTACCATTAACTATGATATTTACAATGTTCATAATGGGGTATTATATAATGTTAATTTTCGAAATTATCTTGGTCTTAGGACCAACAATACCCTATTTGACATATAGTGTGTTTTATGAAATTTCTCTTGGCACAAATCCTTAAGTCACATAAATTCACTTATGATGATTTAAAATCATAATGAAAAATGTATGAAACTTATCTGACAGTTAAAAGCCAAGTTTCATAATCAATTTCTTTCAGCTCTGAGATCATTAAATCACTTTCTTTTGATTGAGAGCACCTTCAGAATCAAAGGATTCTGAAGGTGCTCTTTCATAATTTTAACTTGATAAATCACATAAAGAGCTGATCTCTCTTCATTTTTTCAAGAAATGAAGAGGTTGTTGCTGGCTGCCAACAGGCCCATAGTTACTATTTTTCCTTATCACAACTTTTCTTGGATTTCCTTCTTTTGTGACTGAACTCCAAAATGGAAACTATGCCCTCTTTTGGTCAATTATTTATATTTTCCCTTATGACAACTTTTTCTGAACTACCTACTTTTGTGGTTGAGTCTCCAAATGGAAACTGAGCCCTACCTTGTCCAGAGTTGCCTCTTTTGTCAATTTTTCTTGTATTTTGTCAGTCCTATGACAGATTCTATTTCCTCCTTGGAAAGTTGTCTTGTGCAAGTGGCCATCTTGTTAATGGCATCTTATTTTCCACATAATTAATTGCATAGTAATATTTAATGACAATTAATATACCAAGTACATGCCTCCTAATTAAAATTTTAAATAAAATCTCCTAGGTTAATTATTTAATGCATCTTTTGACTCCCTTGCTGCTAGGCAAGGTCAACACTTCTAATGATCAAAATGTGGGGATATGTGTGGAAACCAATAGCTATAATACCACTATATCACATCCACATCCATTGCTCCAACCAATAGAAGGGGGTATTTATGAATTCCAAGCTTCTATATTCCGCACATGGAGATATTGTCAATTCATAAACAATAAAATGTGTGTGTAGATGTATAAATGAAAAACACAAAAGAAATTAATTTATATCCATGCACATGACATGCATATACAAGCATATTCATCATAGGCATAAAACAAAATCATTGCACATTCAAATACAAATAGAATACTTATCTTTAAACAAAGAATACCCAAGCAACTAGCTATGTAGGAGCAATTTTCCACCCAACCATAGGAAATCTATCCAACATATAATATTTCTACTAATAGGCTAGCCCAATCTAGGCTATGAGGCCACCAAGGTGAGGAAAACACCCACAATATTCTCTCTCTCATCCCAAAATCCATTCTACTCTGAATTTCTAGCCAAATTATCATTTAGAGCTCTACAGGAATGTCATTCATCCATCACAGCCATGAAGCTACTTCCATATATCCCACATGGCACAAGAAATGCATTTCCCTTCATTGGTTCACAGTTCCCTTAGTGTAATTTCCCAATAAAGGAAGAATTTTGGAAAATTTGTCTTGACTAGTTTTGACCCAGGGGGATTCGAATGGCTCAAGAGGGTCTCAAATTTGGTAGGAAATTATGTGGGGAGTATTAGGAGTCTTAAATTTAATCTCTGATATTTTTATGATAGGTCATATCCATCTGCAACTCGAATTGGGCATGATGGAAAAAAGGGAAAAATTACTAGCAATTTATAATGCAATTCTCCCTAGGGTATGGGCAGAAATGGATCTCCAACTCCTATTAGAACCTCAAAAATTTAATAAAATAGTATGGGGAATGTAATTATACTTCATTTACTTTCGTTATATGTGGTTAATATTTCTGCAAAAAAGGAATATATCTTCATATTCGAATGCACAATTTCAATGATATTTGCTTAATGGAAATGACACAATAAAGCTAAAATTCGACTCATAAATGGTGCATACAATGGTTCAGAACAGAGAAATATGAATATATACTCTTTATATCATTTCAATATCTCACTAACAGAATATAACATTGACCCAAGTCACAATATACATTAGATACACAATCTCCATTGAAAGGGGAAATCATCACATGGAAACTAGTCACAAGAAAGCTTGGAAATGTGGACATTTGCATATGTATTTCTTCTGATTTATACTTACATAGAATCTGAACATGATATTACAGAGCCATACAACATACATCAAATATTGGGCATCAACTGAACTCAATGGGGTCCAAACACCATTCACACTAGTGCGCCTTCATAGAAAAACATGGAAATATGGAAGTGGAAATTGAGAGAATGGGAGGAAATATGGGTCACAAATAGAAGAAACCTCCTATATTCAATAAAAAACTCTTTGAATCTCCAAATGAGAGGTCTGAATTTCCTCTCCCATGGCCAACTTGTATGAGAATCTCACTCTCTCGAAATTGGCTCACTAGCAGGGTAAGTGTGTACTCACCGTGCAAAGGACAAGCAATTGTTCTCCAAATGCCAAAGGAAAATTCACAAATGATAAAAAACCATTTCCATTCCTCATGACATATTTTTACAACCCTCCTAAGGCCCTCCAAGGTCTAATTCATTCCCATAGGCTTCCTCCACCTCATCCTTGATGTTTAGTAACCTCCATGCCACTTGGCCTTCTCCTCAACCCTTCATCTTCCACCAAATTCAACCTATTGGTGTCTATTTTTATCCCTGTCGTGTCAAATTTTTCATATTTCATTAATCAGGTCTGCAATCAGGTCCTACTTGTCATAGAATCTTCCATAAAGCGCAGGGAATCTAGCTCCACATGGCACCTAGTTTCTTCCTAGACTCTTCCTCTTCTATGGGGAGTTAATCCTACTCACCCATTTTAATCCTTGGGATCATAATATTTCATTTTATGCCTCTTCACCTTCCAATAGCATTCCATCACTCGTAATCTTGAATTTGGGGTTAAGTCATGGCATGTGTCAGGAAGCATCTAGCCACCCAAGGCCCCCATGGACCTCCAAATGTCCTTATGAAGCAATGCCACTTTATTTTCTCCATATTTATTATTTATATGACCCAATTTAATGTGTAAATTATAAACTAAGATTCTCTTGGATCCCATAGCTTCCTTATTTCAATATTTAATGCCTCCTCCCTCAACCTAGGGAACTAGTAGGTGGGTGAACATTGTCAACTAGTACACCTATTGGAATAGGGACATAACATTCCTCCCCACCAAATATTGCTTGTCCTCAAACATTTACAATTTTGGGTGCTGAAAAATTTGGTCATCTTCCCAAGTGGCCTCCTCACTAGGAAAATATTTCCATTGTACCAAATATTATTTTATTGTTCTGATTCATAGGCTTCTCTCCCTTGTTCTCAAGATTTTTCTTGGAATGAGAACAAGTTTTCCCTCGTCATCCAAAGGTGGTAAAGTATATGAAACTGAAATTTTTTCCTATAACCTTCTTTAGACAAGAAACATGAAACACATTATGAATTTTGCTTCCCATGGGAAGCTCCAATTGATAGGCCACTTCTCCAACTTTTCGAATCACTTTGTAAGGACCATAAAATCTTGGTTTGAGATTTTCTGAACCTTTACCTTTTATGGTGGTTTGTTTGTAGGGATGAAAACTCATATACACCAATTTGTTCACTTGGAATTTTCTCTCCATTCTATGTTGGTCTACATATTGTTTCTGTTGATTTCGAGCAACCTGCAAGTTATCTCTCAAAACCTTCAAAATTTCTTGACTTTATTCAATCCAATCCTTAGCCTTTGGATATATACTATCAAAAAAAATGTGGTCAATAAAATTGGATGCATCATAACCATATATTTCTTTAAAAGGAGACATTCCAATGGACATATGGAAAGTAATATTTGACAAAACTCACCTAAATGCAACCATTTTATCCATGCTTTTTGCTGCCCACTAACATAATTCCTCAAGTAGCCTTCCAACTATTGATTCATCCTCTATGTTTGGCCATCATTTTTGGTATGATATATTGTGCTAGGTTTAAAATTTTTCCCCACCATTTTGAAGACTTCTTGCCAAAATGCACTAAAAAATCTGCTATCTATGTCACTAACAATGCTCTTAGGAAGCCTGTGCAATCTGAAAACTTATTTAAAATATAGTTCAGCCACTTGTGAAGCAGAGAAAGTGGTAGTAAAAAAAAGAAATGAAAAAATTTATTGAATCTATCCACCACCACAAATATTCAATCCTTACCAAATACTTTGGGCAAACTAGTGATGAAGTCCATGGAAATTCTCTCCCATTTTTTTGTTGGAATTGGCAAGGGATGTAAGAGACCATATGGATGAGTGTGATCCACTTTATTTTGCTGACATGTGTGGAATTCATTAACATAGTTCATAACATCATCCTTCAACCTTTGCATGCAAATATTTCCCTCAACATTTGGTATGTTTTGAAGAAACCAGGGTGACCTGCTAGAGGAGAATCATGAGCTTTTTTTTTTAATTTCCTCCTTCAAACTTGAATTAGGGATCAAATAGATTCTACATTTGTAGTATATTATTCCTTCCAATAACTTACACCTATAATAATTTTTAGTCCCATCAAAAATTTCACAAGAAAATTTATCTTTGCCATACTCTACTTCTAATGTGGCTTTCCAATTTTCTGCTACATCCATCAGAGAAATAGAAGGTCTTCTAGATAAGGAATCAACTACAAAATTATTTTTCTCCTTCACATATTCAATATAAAATTCAAATTATTGAATATTACTCACCCCCTTTTGTTTCCTTTCATTTAAATCCTTTTGAGTGAGGAAGTACCTTAAGCTGTTATGGTCAGTTTTGACTACAAATTTATTTCCCACCAAGTATTGTCTAAACTTGATCAAAGCATGCATGATGGCCAGAATTTATTTATCATACATGGATTAAATTCTCTCATGTGATTGTAGCTTCCTACTCTCAAAAACTATTGGGTGTTGTCCTTGTTTTAGGATTGCTCCAATGCCTTCCCCTGATGCATCACATTCCAAGACAAATGGTTTAGAAAAATCAGGAAATGCTAGAATAGGACAATTGCTTATTACCTCCTTCATTATTTGGAAATATTTTTCCACCCCTTCATGCCTTTAGAAATCATATTTATTTTTCAAATCAGTGAGAGGTGAAGTGATTTGGGAGAACCCCTTCACAAACTTTCTATAGTAGGTGCAAATTCCAATGAATCCTCTTAATTCAATGAGACTTTTGCGACGAGGCCACTCTAAAATGGCTCTTATTTTATCCATATCCACCTTCACACCATATTTACCAATGATATGTTCAAGATACAAGAGCTCTGTCAAACAAAACTCACATTTTGACAGCTTAGCAAACAAAGATTGATCATGCATAATTTCTAGTACCTCTTCTAGATAATGCAAGTGTTCCTTCCAAGTTTTATTGTAAATAAGAATGTCATCAAAGAAAACAAGTACAAACTTACGAAGCTGATTCTGAAATATGTTTTTCATGCATGATTGGAATGTGGCTGGTGCATTTGTCAAGCCAAAGGGCATGACAATAAACTCAAAGTGACCATAGTGGGATATGAAAGCAGTCTTTGGTATGTCTTCTTCTCTCATTCAAATTTGATGATAACATGATCTAAGGTCAATATTTGAGAAGAAATTGGCCTCATGGAGCTCATCCATGAGCTCATCAATCCTTGGTATGGGGTATCTATTCTTTATTGTCTTCTTGTTTAATGCTCTGAAATCAATGCACATTCTCAAGGTTCCATCTTTCTTTTTTACCATAACAACTGAAGAAGAAAATGGGATAGAACTAGGCCTTATGAGACCCAAATCCAAGAATTATTTAATGTCCTCTTCAATATCATATCGAATCCTTTTTGGACACCCGTAATCCTTCATTTTGATAGGTTGTGTTCCTATCTCTATGCTCAACACCTCTATCTGGTGGTCTTCTCGAGGGAAGGTCTCCAAAAAACCTTCTCATACTTACTCAATAGTTTCTCTATATCCTTAGGATGATTGGAAATGTTCAAGTGGGGTTTAGGAGATGTAATTAAACATTTATTATCCCACTCTATATCTCCATGCCTCAAGATAGTCATCATGTTGTGAAAAGACACTGGGAAAGTGTGCATTCCCCTTAACAAGATGGGTTTCCCTTCTGAATTTTTGAACCTTATTTCAGGGACTTGATAATTCATTGTATGATCCCCTAAATAATACAACAATTGCACTCCCAAAAACAAATTTTTATCATCCACATTCACTACATAAAAACTATCAGTGATAGTATGATTTCCTAGAGTAACTTGAAGCTTTGGAATCCATTTAGTGCAGTCCATAGAATTATTACCTGGGGTGATGACTGTGAAACCATCAAAAGTATCATATTGTCACTTTCTCCTCTCCACCGAGGCTGCATATATGAATTTGTGAGTGGCTCCACCATCCACTAGAACCATGACCTTTTGGCCTTGTATGTTTCCCTTGAGCCTCAAGGTGTGGAATCTAGGTACACCCGAAAGTGCTGCAATTTTTCCTGTATCAAGAGTGGTTTGTTCTTCTTCTGCTGTTTGATACCCTTTTTCTTGGGCTGCAAGTTGTGCCTCTTCCTCCTCCTCTTCCTCTTCATCATCTTTAGAAAAAAAAACTTCAATGTAGTGTGCCTTCCCCTTGGCACATCTATGTCCTGGGCCCTAAGTTTGTTGGCATGTAAAACATAGATTCTTTATTCTAAGATATTCTTTGCTTGGTCCTACTTTATTTTATTTGGTATAGGAGTCCTGTTTCCATGGTTTCTTACCTTTATTGAATTTGGAAGGGAAATTTGGATTAGGAGAATATTTGGTTCTTGGAAACACATTCTGCAAATCCGTTTTCAAATTCATGGCATCCTTCAATGTGGCTGGCTTGTGGGATTTCACTATCCCTCTCAAAGGTTCTGTCAATCCTTCAGTAAGCAATAAAACCAACCTATCCATAGATACATCAGAAACCATTACTAAAATATTTTCAAATTCTAACATATATGCATCAGGAGTTCCTACTTGCTTCAATTGCGTTAGTTCTTTGAAAGGGAGTCCAGGGTCTTTCCTCTCAAATCTCTCCATCAATGCATTGGAGAAACCCTCATAAGACAAAATCCTATCATGTCCTAAGGTTATAATACCATGGAACCACCAATCACTAGCTTCACCTTCAAGATGTAGAATGGACATTTTCAATGCATTTTCTTCAACCATAGGATTTAATTGGAAATATACCGTAAATTTTTGCAACCAACACTAGCATAAATTTGTGAGGAACCAACAAAGGAAGGAATGGTTACTTTTCCCATGGTGTATTTTAATTCATGGTTAATATGGGATTCCCTATTACCATTTCCTCCTTGTTTTCACTGGAGAGAAGCTCTAATGAACTGATCAAAAGGTAGGACTTTCCTACATTCATCACTTAATTGCTACCAATCATTTGCTGCTTCTCTAACATAATAAGTGGTGTAAGGGACTTATTTGGACTCTAAAAACTTAGGTATTACAGGTACACTCTGATTTTTGAACTCATGAGGTCTGTTATGAGGTCCAGTCTTCGAAAAAATGGTTTCTCCATTGCTCTTCCCCTCAACAGGGGGTGTACTACTACTATTCCCGGGTACTGACTTGCTCCCAAATTGGCTAGCCATCAATTTGAACCCTTGCATGAGATGTTTTGTAATAGTTTCAAAATATTATGTAATGAAAGGCCTTAAGATACTCATTTTTTTCTTTTTCATCCATATCTCCCAGTTCTAGTTTTTCCTTAATCTTCTTGTAAAAAGAACTAACCTATCCACTTCCTTCCTTTTCATTGTTAAGGTTTCCAGTATCAATTTCTAAGGGAGGGATGTCAGAATAAGAAAACATGAATAAATATATCTATCAGGTGCCAATATAAATCTCTGATACCACTTTTAATGTCCCAATTCAAAAATTCCCAATAAAGGCAGAACTTTGGAAAAATTGTCTTGACTAGTTTTGACCTAGGGGGATTCGAATGGCTCAAGAGGGTCTCAAATTTGGTAGGGACTGATGTGGGGAGTATTAGGAATATTAAAGAGACTCTATTATTTTATTTTTATATTTCATATACATCAAAAAATCTAATTGGGCATGATGGAAAAAAGGGAGAAATTACTAGAAATTTATGATGCAATTCCCCCTAGGGTATGGGCAGAAATGGATATCCAACTCCTATTCAACCCTCCAAAATTTAAGAAAATAGTATGGGGACTAAATTTATACTTCATTTAATTTCATTATGTGTCATTAAAATTTCTGTAATAGATTAATACATCTTCATATTCGAATGCACAATGTCAGTGATATTTGCTTAAGGGAAATGACACAATAAAGCTCAAATTCAACTCATTAATGGTGCATATAATGGTTCAGAACAGATAAATATGAATAAATAATATTTAAATGATTTAAATATCTCACTAACATCATATAAAGTTGGCTCAAGTCGAAATATACATCAGATACACAATCTCCATTGAAAGGGGAAATCATCACATGGAAACTAGTCACAAGAAAGCTTGGAAATGTGGACATTTGCATATGTATTTCTTCTGATTTCGAATTAAATTGAATTTTAGCCTGATATTACATAGACATATATCATACATCATATCTTTGGAATCAACCTAACTCAATGGGGCACAACCATCATTCACACTAGTGCGCCTTCATAGAAAAACATGGAAATATGGAAGTGGAAATTGAGAGAATGGGAGGAAAGATGGGTCACGAATAGAAGAAGCCTCATGTATGAAATAAAAAAATATATCAATATCCAAATGAGAGTTCTTAATGGCCTCTCCCATGTCCAAATTGGATGAGAATATCACTCTCTCGAAATTGGCTCACTAGCAGGGTAAGTGTGCACTCACTGTGCAAAGGACAAGCAATTGCTCTCTAAATGCCAAAGGCAAATTCAAAAATGATCAAAAGAAATTTAAATTCCACATGAAACATTTTTATAACCCTCATAAGTCCCTACAAGGTCTAATTCATTCCCACATTCTTCCTCCACCTCATCCTTGATGTTTAGTAACCTCCATGCCACTTGGCCTTCTCCTCAACCCTTCATCTTCCACCAAATTCGAATAGTTTCCTCTAACTTCCAAATTATACCTATTGGTGGATATTGTTAGCCCTGTAATGTCATATTTTTCATATTTTAGCAATAAGGTCTTCAATCAGGTCTGACTTGTCATAGAATCTTCCAATATTGTTGTCACAAAGCGCAAGGAATCTAGCTCCACATGGCACCTAGTTTCTTCCTAGACTCTTCCTCTTATATGGGGAGTTAATACTACTCACCAATTCAAATACTTGGGCTCATGATATTTAATTTAATGCCTCTTCACCTTTCAAGAACATTTCATCACTCATAATTTCAATTTTCGGGTTAATTCATGACATGTGTAAGGAATCATCTAGCCGCCCAAGGCCCCCATGGACCTCCACATGTCCTTATGAAGCAATGCCACTTTATTTTATCCATATTGATTATTTTTATGACACAATTTGCTGTTTAAATGATAAACTAAGGTTCTCTTGGTTCCCATAGCTCCCTTATTTCAATATTTAATGCCTCCTGCCCCAACCTAGGGAACTAGTAGGTGGGTGAACATTGTCAACTAGTAAACCTATTGGAATGGGGACATGACACTTAGGAAATCCACTAGTGTGTGCAGTAAGAGTCTAATATGTTGTATATTGTTGGAGAACCCCTTGCAGCATTCATTTATGGATTCTTAAGCATTGAGGAGTAGCAAAACTCAATGGGTTAAGGTTCTTATTTTTATCTCGAATGTGTAATTTTTCCTTCAAAAATTGAATTTATGGTTATGCACAGTCTGATAACTAATAATGGTAATGGAATGAACATCAAAAAAAAGAATTATGTGTCTTTTCCAAGCTTCCCTCCAAATATTCATAGTAAGTAATGGATGGTAGAATCCAATGCTTCCATAACGACATTAGAATATTTTCCTTGCCAACTTCATAGATGGATTCAATAATTGGATAAAACAATAAAAAATAAGTAATTGGCCCATTTAGGGAAAATGGAAACAAATAGATGAGTTCTAATCTTAGAACTTGTCAATAGAGAAATTAATCTCCAATATTCCCCCTTTCCTCTTCCGCTCTAGTGGAATCATAGCCCCTCTAGTGCTCTTTACACAACCATCTTGGACCTTAAATATTATTTTCCAACATAATATTTACCTAGATTTTATGTAATCATGTCAATCCAACCATGTGGTCCATATAGATATATTTATATTATGCATTTCTATCCATTCACTAGTTGGGCCTTTGCCTTGAGCTTTGTATTAGGAATCCATACTAGCATATTTACATCATTTTACATAACCTAATTCAATACATTATAAGGGTCAAACTAGGGGTATTACAACTTGGCACCTATGAGTTTCCTAAGGTATTGAGATAAGTTTTTCCTTCTTTTGGATTGATATCCCTAACTCAAGGATAGCCTCTATTATAGAGAGAACTAGTATAACGGAGTGCTTATGGCTGGGGTAAATGTCCTTAGTCTACAATTAGTTGGATGATATTTTAAGATAAGTATCCAACTGTGTATGAAATTCCATGTACATATTTATGTTATGCATGTTGTCTAATTTACTATTATGTGAATACCCAATTGCATGGATTGTTTTCCATGGTATGAGTGCATTTGTGCTAGAATTTGCTTCTAATGTTTAAATATATATGTATTATGTTAAATTTTGGCAATCATACATTTAATTTATGTAGTAAGTTGATAAGTAGATTATGAAAAACGAATTTGGTAAGTTTTTTAAGTACCCTATGGCCCCAAAGGCAAAGTGTGGTCATTTGGTATGTGACACAGGTAAGCACTATAAGGGTTGGGTTTCCTAAACTATAGAGAAGTGAATGGAAATCCCTTCCTTGTGTTGTGTGGAGAAGTAGAAAAGAGTGCCATGGCTGGGATGGCTAAGTGAGGTCCTTGTGAATGCTCAGAGATGGTTAGTTTGGATAAACATGAGATCAAACCGGTTGTGGGTTAAAAGAGAGAAACATGTAGGTGTTTCCTTCACCTTTTTGGCCTCATATCCCAACTTGGGGTTGGTATCTATAGCCGATACCTATGACTGGGAGGAAAATTGCTCGTATAGAACCAATTGCTTAGATCTTCTTTGTTAAAGATAAGTATTCCCTTTGTATATGAATATGGAATGATTTTATTTTCTGCCTACAATGAATACACATGTTTATACATGATGTATGGATGTATATAATTTTAAATTATGTTGTTTTTTACATTCATGTGTATACTCATGCATTTGATATTTATGAATTCGTCCCATGGGGAAAAACTTAGAAACCAATAATTTGTTTACCCTGTCCTTTAGTCAGATAGATGGATGGAGATGTCATAAACAAGGAATGGAAGTAAAATCATAAGCAAAATATTGAGCAAAGACAAAGGCATTCAAACTTCATCCATATACAAAATCAACAAAGGAGTTTGCATCCAAGTAATCCCACACAAAGTAGAAATAAACAAGTTGAATTGGTGAGGAAGAGGCCAATAGAACCCATGGAATGTTGGGGACGTGGAGAATATCACTTTCTAAGGAATTTTCCCCATAGCTAAGAGGACAATAGGGTTGTCTGCAACATCTAAGATGCTACTACAGTTTATGACATTGCAAGGACTATTCCTAGAATTCATGCAACTTTGAAAGATCAACAAGTAAACCACCAAGAATAAGTGGAGGAAGTTGAAGGTAATATTGTTAAGCAATATATTTCTACTTTGATTGATCCAAAATTTGGTCACAACTATGTTGCATCTAAATTTGTTGACTCGTTTTCTTAAAACATTCAAGCATAAGAAATCATGGTTACTGAAATTGGCCACAAGAACAAAAGAAAAGTAACTAAGATGGTGGAGGCATGTCCATTGGAAATTAGTGGATTGATTACATGGGAAAACTTAAACATTTTTCCATTTATATCATATGATTCTTTGATTGGTTGGAAGTAGATAAGGTAAAATTAGATTGCTTCAACAATTTTTTTGACTTTATAGATGAGGATGAAAATTCAAGGAAAATAAAAGGCATTCCAAACACTATTCCATAAGAAAAAAAATTGAATTTATAGATGAAGAAGAGTTTCAAAAAGAGATGGTAATTATATGCAGTTCATGTTTTGGTTTTGACATAAAGTAAGGGAACACATTTGGAAGACTACCCTATATTGCAAGAATTCAAATATGTGTTTATGGATGAGATACCTAGTCTACCTCCTAAGAGGGATATCAACTTTTCCAATGACCCCATGTAGAGAGATTCACCTGTATTCAAATATAATGATATAATGATTACTCCTAAACTAATGTATTTGAATATGAAATCACAAGAATTATTGGAAAAATGATACACCAGACCATGTGTGTTATTTTGGGAAGCACCAATTTTGTTTGTTAAGAAAAAAGATGGGACTCTCAAATTGCGCATAGACTACATCAATTTGAACAAAGTTATAGTGAAGAACAAATATTAATTTCCTTGAATTGATGACTTGTTTGGTCAAGTAAGACTTACTAAGGTGTTCTCAAATGTTGACTTGATATCAACTTATCATCAAGTCATAACCAAAGAGGAAGATATACACAAGACAACTTTCATGACAAGGTATGGTCATTATGAGTTTGCAATAGTTACTACCATTTGGTCTTACCAATGTACCAACCACATCCATGTGCCTTGATGACATACTTATATACTCAAAATATGAAGAAGAACATGAGGAACTTCTTAGAATGGTTTTGCAAATTTCAAGAGAGCAGTAATTATATGCAAAGTTCAACAAGTGTGACTTTTATCAAAAGCAGATCCATTACTTGGGGCACATCACCTTAGAAGAAGTAATAGTTGCTTTTCCATAAAATATTGAGGCCATAATGAGGTGTATTACTCCTAAAAATGTTACTGATGTGAGATTCTTTGTGGGTATTGTAGGCTATTATACAAGATTCATTAAAGTATTATCCAAACTAGGACATCCATTAACTTCATTGAAAAAGAAAGGGGCAAAGTTTACATGTCAAAAAATGTGAGAAGAGTTTTCAATAGTTAAAAAATATTTTTGTTAATGCTCCAATTTTGAAAATAACAAACCTAAACATAGACTTTTTAGTGTGCATATATACATGTGGAGAAGAACTTGGTGGAGTTCTTATGCAGGGAAACCATGTGGTATGCATCAACCCAAGGAGCTCAAAGACCATGAAATGAACTATGTTACACATGATATAATACATGCATTGAATATGTGGTTCCATTACTTGATAGGTATCAAATTTGTGCTCATGACTGATCATAATGGGCCAAAACATTTGTTTGATCAGCCATACTTCAATGCAATACAAGTTAGGAGGTTTACCTTCTTGAGTAAATATAATTTTGAGATAAAGAACATAAAAGGGAAAGAAAATAAGGTAGTATATGGACTGAGCATAAGAATGCAAGTGATACATATGGAAACTATTATCACTAGTGAATCTTATTTGGAACTTAGGGTGAAGGAATCTCTTATGGGCAATGAACATTTTGACTAAGTGAAAAATGGTTTGCAACAAGAGAAACCTGACCATAAGTATGCAAGTTATCAAATAATTGAATATGGATTGTTGGTTTACAAAGACATGTTGTAAATTCCTAACTCAATAGAGTTAAAATTACTCATAGTAGAATAAATGGACAAGAAACCATATTTAGGCATCTAGGTTACCAAGATATTATTTCTATAGCAAGGAAACAATAATTTTGTCTTGTAATGAAAATAGATGCTACATACCATATTGCAAGGTGCCTTGAATTCCAATAGGTAATAGTTAAAGATAAACATCCAAGTGGTTTGTTGCAAGCTTTGTCATTTTCAAAGTGGAAGTGGGAAATGATCAATAAGGATTTTATCACCTGGTTTTGCAAAACAATTAAGCAACATGATGCTATTATGGTTGAAGTTGATAAATTTAATAGGGTTGGTAATTTAATCCCTATAAAATCCACATATGAACTAGTGAATATTGGAGAAATTTTTATGAGAGAGATTTTCAGGTTGCATGGGATGACTACCGCAATCTATTGGACAAATATCCAAAGTTTACTTCTAATTTTTGGAAGGGAATGTTTGAAAGGTTGGGTAAAAATTTCAACTTTAGTACTACTAATCACCCACAGATAGATGGACAAACTGAGAGGACTAATCAAATACTTGAATACATGCTTCGCATGTATGTTATGAATAAACCAAGTGCGAGGAGTGTTTACATCTTGTAGAGTTTTCTTATAACAATGGATATCAAGCATCATTAAAAATGAGTCCATTTGAGGTTATTTACAGTAACACATGTTATACTCTAGTAACTTGGGATGATACAATAAATAAAATCATGAACGGGCCTGATATGCTCAAGGAGATGGAGCATCAAGTTGTTAGGATCAAGCAAAATTTTAATACAGCTCAAGATAGATAGAGGAGTTATGTAGACAAGAATATAGTACACAGAGAAAGAGTTTACTAAAACTTGGAAAATGTGGCAAGCATGCACCTGGATACCGTGG
The DNA here is from genome assembly GCA_001517045.1 of Pseudotsuga menziesii. NCBI lineage: Eukaryota > Viridiplantae > Streptophyta > Pinopsida > Pinales > Pinaceae > Pseudotsuga > Pseudotsuga menziesii. The sequence goes on from LPNX010675035.1 coordinate 340,755, forward strand.
CCTTTTTTAATCCTAGAGATGTGTAAGTCATCATCCTAACTATGCAAATTATTGGGTTGTAATTTAGATGGGAGGGATAGTTCCATTTAGATCCCTTATGTATCATAGACATGAATGTAACATTGCTCCAAAACTGAGAAATTGCATAGGTAAAGGTGCAATGGAATCATTTATGTCCAAATTAATCCACATGGGAAATATAGGATTCCAAGAAAGAGCCATATCCATTTCTATTCTAAACATGAGATAATGATGAAAAGTAAAAGAACATTAAGGATATTGTTGAGTCCAAAGGGGGAGGGGAATGTAATACCCCAGTTTTGACACTATGGAAACTCTAATATTCATTTTGTATTTGTTGAAAATATGTTTTTCAATATTATATTTTGTGTTATGCCATGAGATAGACTTACCAGGGAAATTTTGAAAAACTGTTAACATGCCTATTTTTTAATGTCAACAACAAAAGGTTCCCATGTTGGTTGGGGGAAGATCATTGATGAGGCTATGATTCCACTAGTGGGGAAAGGTAAGGGGGTACAATGGAGGGAAATACATATGATTTATGATTAATCCTTACCAGATCCATAATCCTCCTTCACTTAATTTGCTTATTTCCATTTTATACTATTAAAATTGAATTAAGAATCTAGTTAAATGAAAGGGGAAATATTAATTTGAGAACATAATAATCCTATGAAAAAGTTCTTGGCTCCCATTTTGAAATTACCAAGTACAACATTTGGGGAACCAACTCAAGGGTGGAGGAAAGAATCCTCCCTTTCACCTCATTCATCCATTCATTCATGCAAACAATTCTAATTTGTAGATGAGAGCCTAGGGGAAAATGGGGTTCTTGAAGAAAAAGAGAGCCTTTGAGAGGAAAAAAATTATCCCAATTGAAATATTATCCATGGGGGGATGACAAAATGGTTGTTGGGAGAGACTATACACCATTAGAGAACGAGTATATTCCCACTTCAAAACCTTGAAGTCCAATCCTGCATTTTGACTTTACCATTTGAACTACCACAAACCTATTTGTACTTTCTTATTATTGTCAAACTCGCTAGGTATGCTAACACTGTGGACATGTGTACCTTTTATTTTTGTGGAATTTATGTGTGTGTGTGGGTGGGTGGGTGTTAATGTTATTAATGATGGTCGTGCTTTAATTTTATTTCTATCATGCAAATTTATAATATGTTGGGTACATGGATACCAATTTAAGTTATATGTTGAATAAATGAATGTGATACCAAGTGCATGGTAGACATAAAATATGGTTACATTGTTTGTTGACTAGTAATGAAATATGTATATGTCAATGATTGCATAATCTCGTGTTGGGAGACTAACCTACATATATGTTTAAATGAGTTAAGTGATAGTTGGATGCTACAGAATAAAAGTACATCGATAACATAAACTTCAAAAGAGAAATGGTATGCGAGTGAAACATTATTGTTTTGTATGATTATTGGTTCATAATCATGATACGTGGGTAGGTGTAGGGTTTCTGGAAACTCAACTACCCAAAGTGGCTATTCAATGACAAAGCGCAAGAAAAATAGTAGATATTATAGCTAGATATTATTCTTGGTTGATGTGTGCGTTTTTCGAAAGATTGATTTCCTATTACTTTACATTTTTGAGTTGGTTTTGAGGCTTCATAGTGGTAAGTACATTTTTGAGTTGGTTTTGAGGTTTCATAGTGGTATTTACATTTTTGTTTGATTTTATGCTTATAATTGTTTTGATTTATTTCATTTTATTGGTTTTAGAGTTTGCTTTGGGCTTATTAAGTGTTATATATCTTTAAAATTCTGAAAATATTATAATAAATTTTATTCCAAGCTTTATCTTATGACCTAATCCTCATTTTTTATTCATTTTTCAAAAATATTTACAAGGGAGATTCTTGTAGCGCAAAGTTAAGAGTCAATGTAATAAGACGCTACAAGAATCTCAAATCATTGAAATAAGTGGTGGATAATCATGGCTGTTGCAAAGGAGAATATTGGAAGCTTACAGAAAGCTATTGAAGACATAATGACGCATGTTCATGACCCCTATCCATAATCATGACAAGTGTATGAGGACGTGCATAGATTACTGGGAAAATCATGATCTGGATTGACATGATTTTGATTACGTAAGGATTATTGGGAAAATCGTGAGCCTTCCTATCATGTTTTTGTTCTGGTTATTTTTATTGTTGTAGGGAAGGAGTTTGAACATTTTTGAAGTTTATTGAATAAGTATACAAGAAAGTTACGGTGCAGAGATGAAGAAAAGTGGAAAGAATAATAGATACGAACCTACTGATACGAGTTGGAAAAATTATTTTCCTGGCTGCACACCATTGTTTAAAAGGGCAGGATGGTTCAATTTCTTCGAAAGAGTCATAGGTATTAATCCAGAAGTATCATATCGTTTCGCCCAGGGTTTCGTTAAGGATACAGTTACATTTGATACTCTTAAATTCGAACTGACAGAAGAGTTGATAGTGAAAGCTATAGGTATATTAAGAGATGGAGAGATGTGGTTTAAGAAGATTCCTTTCAGATTTAACCCAAAAGATTTCTTGTTACCAGAAATTGAAGCCCTAGATTGGGGGAGAGGCGTTCAGTTGGACAAATTCAAGCTGGAGTGGAAAGAAGCTATTGGAATATTGTAGAGCTACGTTACATGTGAAGGGAGGTTTTATTTGGTTTTCAAATACCATATTAGGTTTTTGCAACATCTAAATCAACAGTCAAAGATGAACTTACCTTTCTTCTTCTTGAAAAGTCTTCAAAAAATGTCCAACATAATTAAAGGGAAGAGGGATCATACTCACTGGTCTGTTTTTCATCATGGATTGATAAAATTAATTATTTGCACAGTCTTGCAGAAGAGGAGTAGAAGTTGGGATCATTTTCTGTTCTGGTCAGGTATCCCTAATGAAAAAGAAGATCAAGTGAAGAAGAGCCTGATGAACAAGCAATTTGGTTTTGCTAAAAGGTTTAAGAAAGAGTTAATGAATGAGCTGGTACATGATAATGTTCAAGCAAAATTGTTCAGGTCAAGGATTCGAAGAACCTGTGGATGAATATGTAAGAGAAACGATTGATGGTAACTCAGAGCGGGTTTTGAAGAATGATGAAAAGGAGCAGAGATTTGTTTCAGATCATGAGGAGAAGTTAGGTTTAACAGATCAAAAGAAAAGTTTCATATCTATATAGAAAAGCACAACAAAGGTTCCTGTTGTAGATGAAATGAGGAATGAGTCTTTACAGGTCTCAAATGTAAAGTTTCAAAGGAAAGCTCATGTACAGGTGAAAGAAGTAAATTGGAGGATGAAAACTAGATTTAAAAACAAGCTTAGACTTAATATGAAAAGGATCTTAAACCCTAAATTAAGGAAAGAAACGATTACTGAGATTGAAGATTCTTTAAATGAAGAAGATATAGAAGATGAAGAAGACCTAAACTCTCAACAATTTTATATTGAGGAAGAACATTCAGTGTTATTCGAGTCATTTCTAGGAAGAGATAAAGTTTCAGAAGAGACAAACACTTTTAGCATTGAACGAGGTGTGTCTTCAGAGGTTCCTATTGTATAATAAATAGTTAAAGATAGAGAAGAATATTACCTCATTTTTAAGAAAATAGATATTCTAGGGCTTTCAAATAAAACTTCTACACTACAGGGAGGAATGTACATAGATTCAGAAACTGAGAACCTTACGAAAACTGTGAAGCAATACAAATATCAGATTGGTTTTCTTAGTAAGACTAATGATCGATTAGTAATGACTAATAGAATACTAAGAGAGGACCTTGATGATATCAATAAACACTATCAAGAATTGATAGTTGTCTCAAAATAGGCCTTGAAGAGAAAAAGACAGGTTTAGAGCCAAGTTGAAGAATTAAACCAAAAAGTTCAAAGTCTGACCCAACAAAATGAGGTGTTATTAAAGAGGATTAAAATTTTAGAGACAGAGCAGTAGCAAAGCATAAAACCGTCGCATGCTTTAGAAGGAATTTCTTTGTTGGTAAAGGAAGCCAAGAATCTCTGAATGCTTCTAGCGACCATGTGTCAAGTAGTTTAGTTTGTGATAGTTAATAGTTTATTATATTTGAAAATACAACTACTTTTTTAATTGTTTCAAACTTAGACCTTAAATTAGTTTTGACAGTTATGTAACCATTTTGGTTGGAAAAGCATAAAAGTAGGAAATGAAATAGAAGTAGGGTTCGAATTTTATGCAAGAGGAGTCTCTAGGGCTAGATGTATTACAAGCTAAAACTCATGACTCTTATGTAAGTTTGAAAACAGATATTGATTTTAGACATACTGATAAGCCGTTTTATATGTCATGCTGGTTTTGTTTATGATCTATCTAATCATTCAATGTACAACTTCATTTCTTGTTTAATTTTTTTACTCATGCAAATGCTTGTATGTTGTGGATGGAATCAGTATTATATTTGTAATCTTTATGGTTTATTTTTCTATGTTTGATCCCCAGTTCTTCATAATCGTTCATGATTCAGTACTTGTGTTAGCTTGTTGATGTTTTTACCTTCTTGTTGATGAATCTTCAAACCAAAATAAATAAAACCCAATTCCATTTTACTTTTATTTTTGAGATTGTTCTAGCTTGTTCCTGTCGTAGTCTGGGAACAATTTCTAGTACAAGCATCTTTGGCATCGTTGCCAGGGATGAAAATAAAGTATATCTTCCCTGGGATATCATCATTCATCTGATTTTGAAAGGTGAACAAAATAACAAAATCTTTCAAACTACTTTTTCTCCAAGCAGTGGTTCACAGTGGCTACCAAAAATATTGGGACAAGAGCGATACCTACTTCACCTTTGCATTTCGGTGTCTTAGATCCAGAACATATTTTGAAAGAAGCTAGAAAACTTAGGAAAACTCATTCTTCTCCTTCTCTATTTACTCCTGAGCAGTCAACATTGAAATCACCTTTTACATATTCTGAAGAAGAAAAACAAAGTTTGTCTTGGTCAATTCCTTATATATCAGTCAGTAGTTTTTGAGTTTTTACTAATCCACAGTCTTATAAAAAGGAAAAAAATAAGTCTCCTGGTAAGATTCCCTTGTTTCAGTTCAAAACTAGTAAAATTCTTTTTCAACCAGGTTCAAGCAAAGTTGTTCAGCCTTTGTTCTCATCAAAACAAAGTAGTTTCACAATGGCACAAAACCAGCCCCTTGATATGATGGATAGAATGGTAGCTGCCAGATATTCTCCCTTAGTCCTTCTTCAGCCTCTTAATGCTCTCCCTAGAGGATATTATTAGAAATACTTACCTAGGTTTAATGGTCAGGGTGAGACAACTGCTGAAGAGCACTGGGATGCATTACCAAGCTATGCAGACAATCAAAATATTGAAGCAAAAGATGTGTGGATGAGGATGTTTGTGCAAAGTTTGGATGGAGAGGTAAGAAAATGGTTCAAAGAACTGCCAACTAATTCAATAACTTATATAGAGGAACTACAACATCTGTTCATGAGGCTATGGGGAGACATAAAAGATCATACCTATTACATTACAGAATTTGGAGCTTTAAGAAGAAAAAATGATGAAACTATAGGATATTTTTCCAAACACTTTAATAAAATGTATGGTAGGATCCCAGCTGAAATCAAACCTTCTGAAACTTCAGCTAAGATAACTTATGAAAATGCATTTGACCATGAATTCTCCTTGCATCTGAGAGAAAGAAGGCCAGTTACTTTATTAAACATGTAGGAAGCTACATTGGAGGTGGAATCAAACATTCTAGCTTCAAATAGGCTCAGAGAACATTCAGATCATCAAACTTATGATCGAAAGGGTAAAAACGAGATGATTCCACCAGCTTTTACATCACAGACAACAGACATCAAGATAGATGAAATGGCCAAGTTGGTAAAAATTTTAACAGCAAAAATAAATAAGTTGGAGTTAGAAATAAATTCAAATAAGCCTACACATGAAGGAGAAAGGAACCCTACTCAAATTATGTGCGCATTTGCCCCTAGATTCATCCCTAGAGAAAGAAGGAACAATGACATCCAAAGGGAAAGAAGAGAAAATGAAGATTATAGAGTTCCTCCTCCACTTCAAAACAATGTAGTTGATGAAATTGAGGAAGGTGATGTTTCACGGTATGAAGATTCAAATCAAAATTTGAATTACTTTGGGGAATTGTTGTCAGAGGGTTTCTTAACTGAACATAATTATCAAAATTCTGTGTTTTTAATGCAAATATTTATCAAATAGAAAGTCACTTGGGTCCTGAAGTCTCAGCTAATATATGTCAATCTGAACCTAATAATTCTATTAACTTGAGGTCTAGTCCAAAATAGGTTTCTCAGATTCCTAAAAAGAAGGCAGGTCCTCCTCCTAAACAGTCATCTAATCAAACACAGGAGAAAAAACCAAATCATGATGATCAAGATAAGGTTGCGTATATTGAAGAAGTGAATAGAATGTGCAAACTTTTAATTTTGAAAATGAGTTATGTAATATCAATATTCCAGTACCTTTTACTGAATTAATGAAGAATCCTTGCTATAGAGATCCCATTCTTAAAATGATTGGTTCACCTGCTAGTCAAATACCTTCGGATACTGTGAATCTCCAAGAAGAACGTCATAAAATATTTATTGGTTCTGCCCTAGCTAATAAGATTGGAAATGATTCAAATTCTTCTCCACCTTTTTATATAACTCTTACTATTCATGACCAAATGATTCGCAACCGTTTATTGGATTCTGGAGCTTCTCACAATTTGATGCCTAAAGAAGTCATGGAGGCCCTTGGTTTGAGTATCACAAAACCATATCATGACTTATATGCATTTGATTCCAGAGCTATTAAATGCCTAGGAGTGATTAAGGATCTAGTGGTAAATTTGACTCAATTACACATGAAAAGTGTCATTATGGATGTAGTGGTTTCTGATATCACTCCTAAGTTTGGAATGTTACTTTCAAGGTCTTGGGAAAAGAAGGTAGGAGGTACATTACAAATGGATTTATCATATGCAACCATTCCTATTTTTGGAGGTGAAAATTGGAGACTGTATAGGGAATTACAATATGCTTATATTGTCACCGATGATAAGAACCCAACCAATCATCCACTTTATGCTGTAGAAAAGGATTTGGGGTCTTCTATGTTACATTTCAGTGATGACAATACTAGTGGATTATTGCAAGTAGAAAAGGAAAAACCAATCAAACGTACTATTGAACAAAAAGATGATCTATGGAAAATGTATTTTGATGGTTCCTCATCCAAGGAAGGAGCAGGAGCAAGTATTGTTTTGATTTCTCTTGGTGGAGAGATAATCAGCTTGATGTATAAGTTAGAATTTGTAACCACAAATAATACAACAGAGTATGAGGCATTAATATTGGGCTTAAAGGCTACAAAGGACATGGAAATTCAGCAAATTTCTATTTATGGCGACTCCAAATTAGTTGTCTAGCAGGTGAGGGACAAATATCAAGTAAAACAGGATTTGTTGAAGGTATACATAAATGAGGTGTGGGATATGATTGATAATTATTTTATAGTATTTAACATTTCTTTCATTCCAAGGATTATAATCAGATAGCTGATTCACTTGCTTTGGCAGCCACACATTTCAGAATTCTGAAAAATACTCAATTAAGATATCCAATCGAAGTCAGATATAGGCCTTCAGTACCAGACAATATCAGACAATGGAGGGTTTTTGAAGATGATTTGGAAATAAAGAAGTTCTTGGAGTTAACTGGAGAGTTTTCAAATTCATTGATTGGTCAGGACCAAGATGATGAGGTTGGATGTGGTGATGAATATTCAGAAAATGAAATTGTTGGACATAAAATTATTGAGTTGAAAGGAAATTTTATTCCCAAAGGTTTGGTTCCCCTTGAAAGGATTTTTTCAAAAGATTATACTCCATTGAAACCAACTATGCAAGCTTCAGAAGAGAATGTTGTAAACTGTAATATTGGCACAGAAAAGCAGCCCAAGATGGTGAAAATTTTGAAATCTCTATCACTTGAACAAAGGAACAGGTATGACAAATTACTGAAGGAGTTTGCTGATATGTTTTCTTGGTCTTATGAAGACTTAAAAACCTATGATACTAGTATTATTCAGCATAAGGTTCCTTTGAAACCAAATGTGAAACCTCTTAGACATAAATTAAGAAGAATTAACCCTGCTTTATTTCCAGTCATAGAGAAGGAGTTCAAGAAATTATTGGATGCAAAAATCATTGTTCCACTTAGATACTCATCTTGGGTGGCTAACCTGGTTCCAATAAGGAAAAAGAAGGAAGAGATAAGATTATGCGTAGATTTTCATAATTTGAATAGATCTTCATTGAAGGATAATTATCCATTACCAAAAATTGAGCAAATCTTGCAGAAGGTGGTAGGTGCCTAGAGAATTTCAATGGTTGACGGATTCTCAGGCTACAATCAGATAGCTATGCATCCAGATGATAGGGAGAAAACATCTTTCACTACCCCTTGGAGTACCTTTATGTATGATAAGATGCCATTTGGTTTGACGAATGCTAGGGATACCTTTCAAAGAGTTGTGGATATAGCCTTTGTTGGTGAAAAGGAAAAATTTGTTGTGATTTATTTGGATGATATCACAGTGTTTTCTCAGTCATATGAGGAACATTTAAGACATATCAAGCAAACCTTTTTGAAATGTAGAAAATTTGGAATGTCTCTAAATACTAAGAATTCTCATTTTCATGTTCAGGAGGGTAAACTTTTGGGACATCTAGTTTCAGCAGATGGAATTAGAATAGATCCTAAAAGAGTTAAAGCAATTCTGAAAATCAGTCTTCCAAGAAGTAAAAAAGATGTTTAATCATTCATTGGAAAAATAAATTTTCTGAGATGGTTTATACCAAATTTTGTTGAAACAATAAAGAAAATAACAGGTATGTTAAGGAAATATCAAGAGGTGAAGTGGACAGCAGAAGCCAAAGCTTCATTTGAGAAGATAAAACTGGCCCTTACAGAAGCACTAGTGTGGTGAGCCAATATTTTTCAAAATATTTTTTGACCTTTTCTTTTACATCTCAAGATACAGTAGTTGTTGTTTTATTACAAAATAATGTAGATGGACTAGAGCATCCTATTGCTTTCTTTAGTAAGACTCTCAAAGATTAAGAATTGAAATACAATACATAGGAGAAGCAAGCATATTCACTGGTAAAAGCATTGAAATTTTTTAGGATTTATATTCTACATTCAAATATCATTGCCTATGTACGTAATGCTGCTATAAAGGACATTTTAATTGATCCTGACAGTGAAGGAAAGAGGTGGAAATGGATTGCAAAAATTATGGATTATGATGTGGAGACTAGACCTACTAAGGTGGTAAAAGGACAAGGTTTGGAAAAACTATTGGCTAATTCAAATTGTGAGGCTCTTGGAATTCATTTGATGGCAGAACAACCAATATAGGAAGAGTTGCAAATAGGGAAAGAGAAAGAATAGATCATGGATAAGTATGAAGAATCATAATGGTATGCTGATTTAGTTCATTTTTTTATTGTATTTACAGTGTCCTGTGCATTTAGACAAGAAGGCATCAAGATCACTGAAATTGAAGGCCACTAAATACTACTTAATAAATCAGAAGTTACATTGGAAGGATCCAAGAGGAGTATTGCTCATATGTTTGGAGAATCCTGAAATTGAAGAAGTGATTTCAGAATTACATGAGGGTGCATGTGGAGGTCATAAATACTAGAAATCCACTACTTATAAAATTTTAAGATCTAGATACTATTGGCCTTCTTTGTTTTCTAAAATTTTGCTGGTAAACAAAAACTTATGTCCCTACCTTTGAAGCCCATTGTTGTAAATGCTCCTTTCCAGCAATGGGGTCTAGATTTTATAGGTGAGATTAATCCTGCTTCTTCTGGTCAACATAAATGGATACTTACAACTACTGATTTTTTTACAAAATGGGTGGAAGTCATTCCTACAAGGAATCCAACTGATAAGGTGATCATTAATTCTATTCAAGAAAATATTTTGAGTAGGTTTGGTTGTCCTAGGATATTGTTGACTGATAATGCTAAGGCTTTCAAGTCTAAAGCTATGGTTAGTTTTTGTGAGAAAAATGGGATTGTTTTGAAGAATTCTACACCCTATTACCCTAAAGGGAATGGATTGGCAGAGTCAACTAATAAGAATATCATTCAAAGCATTAGAAATTTGTTAAGCCAAAACAAGAGATCATGGGATTCAATGCTGAAGTATGCACTCTAGGCAGATAGGATAACTACCAATAAAGCCATTGGTTCATCCCCTTTTTAGTTAGTGTATGGTGCTGATGTTGTTTTTCCAATTCAATTAGGTATTCCAGTTATTAAATTTTTTCAGGATAGTCAAGAAGAGCCTAATGATATTTAAAGAAGAATCTTTTCATTGATTGAATTGCAGCAGGAACATGAGGCTTTAGCTGAAAAAGCTCAAGCTTACATAGAAAAGATTAAGGAAAAGTTTGACAGAAAGGTAAAGGAAGACACATTTTATTATGGAGACATGGTATTTAGGTGGGATGCCAAAGAAGAGAAAAAGGGTAAGCATGGAAAATTTGATAACTTATGGCTTGGTCCTTTTACAATTTCAAAAAATTTGGAAAATAATACCTTCATACTGCAAAGCATGGAAGGTGAAGAATTGTTCAATCCTATGAATGGACGATTCCTCAAACACTTTTACAGTTATTGAAGGTGAAATAATTGTCATTCATTGTATATATCGGTGTGAGATAAGTAGAATAAAGACTCCATAGCCCAATGGAGGTTTTGCAGAATAGTCGGTAGTTTCAATTGAGATGGCAGAAAGCACTGATCTACAGGTTATTGAAACCTCACAAGGAGGCTTTCATCCCGCAGTAGGAACCATATGTTATAACTAGATATTGTTCTTGGTTGATGTGTGTGTTTTTCAAAATATTGATTTACTATTACTTTACATTTTTTAGTTGGTTTTGAGGTTTCATAGTGGTAAGTACATTTTTGTTTGATTTTATGCCTATAATTGTTTTGATTTATTTCATTTTATTGGTTTTAAAGTTTTCTTTGGGATTATTAAGTGTTATATATCTTTAAAAGTATGAAAAGCTTATAATAAATTTTATTCCAAGCTTTATCTTTATGACCTAATCCTTGTTTCTGAGTCATTTTCAAAAATATTTACAAGGGATATTCCTGTAGTGCAAAGTTAAGAGTCAATGTAATAAGATGCTATACGAGTCTCAAATCATTGAAAGAAGTGGTGGATAATCGTGGCTGTTGTAGAGGGGAATATTGGAAGCTTACAGACAGTTGTCGAAGACATAATGACACATGTTCATGACCCCAGTCCATAATCATGAAAAGTGTATGAGGACATGCAGAGATTACCGGGAAAATCATGATCTGGATTGACATGATTTTGATTACGTAAAGATTATTGGGAAAATTGTGAGCCTGCCTATCACGTTTTTGTTCTGGTTATTTTTATTGTTGCAGGGAAGGAATTTGAATATTTTTGAATTTTCTTGAAGAAGTATACAAGAAAGTTATGGCGCAGAGATGAAGAAAAGTGGAAAGACCAATAAATACGAACCTACTGATACGAGTTGGGAAAAAAATTTGCCTGACTGTGCAACATTGTTTAAAAGGGTGGGATGGTTCAATTTCTTCCGAAGAATCATAGGTTTTAATCCAAAAGTATCATATCGTTTCACCCAGGGTTTCGCTAAGGATATAGTTACATTTGATAGTCTTAAATTCGAACTGATAGAAGAGTTGATAGCATAAGCTATAGGTATATTAAGAGATGGAGAGATGTTGTTTAAGAAGATTCCTTTCAGCTTTAACCCAAAATATTTCCTATTACCAGAAATCGAAGCCCTAGATTGGGTAAAAGGCGTTCAGTTGGACAAATTCAAGACGGAGTGGAAAGAAGCTATTGGAATATTGTAGAGCTATGTTACATGTGAAGGGATGTTTTCTTTGGTTTTTCAAATATCATATTAGGTTTTTGCAACATCTAAATCAACAGTCAAATATGAACTTACCTTTCTTCTTCTTGAAAAGTCTTCAAAAAATGTCCAACAGAATTAAAGGGCATAGGCATCATACTCACCAGTCTGTTTTTCATCATGGACTAAAAAAAATTATTTTCACAGTCTTGCAGAAGAAGAGTATAAGTTGGGATCATTTTATGTTTTGGTCAGGTTTCCCTAATGAAAAAGAAGATCAAGTGAATAAGAGCTCGATGAACAGGAAATTTGGTTTTGATAAAAGGTTCAAGAAAGAGTTAATGAATGAGTTGGTACAGGATAATGTTCAAGAAAATTGTTTAGGTCAGGGATTCGAAGAACCTATGGATGAAGATATAAGAGAAACATTTGATGGTAACTCAGAGCAGGTTTTGAAGAATGATGAAAAGGAGTAGAGATATGTTTCAAGTCATGAGGAGAAGTTAGGTTTAATAGAGCAAAAGTAGAGTTTCATATCTGTACAGGAAAGCACAACAAAGGTTCATGTTGTAGCTAAAATGAGGAATGAGACTTTACAGGTCTCAAATGTAAAGTTTCAAAGGAAAGCTCCTGTACCAGTGAAAGAAGTATATTGGAGGCCGAAAACCAAAGTTAAAAACAAACTTAAACTTAATATGAAAAGGATATTAAACCCTAAATTAAGGAAAGAAATGATTAATGAGATTGAATATTCTTTAACTTAAGAAGATACAGAAGATGAAGAATACATAAACTATCAGGAAGTTTATATTGAGGAAGAACATTCAATGTTATTAGAGTCATCTCTAGGAAGAGATAAAGTTTTAGAAGCGCCAAACACTTTTAGCATTGAACGAGGTGTGTCTTCAGAGGTTTCTGTTGTCCAAGAAATAGTTAAAGATAGAAAAGAATATGACCTCCTTTTTAAGAAAATAGATATCCCATGGCTGTCAGATAAAACTTCTACACTACAGGGAGGAAAGTACATAGATTTAGAAACTGAGAACCTTAAGAAAACTGTGAAGCAATACAAATATCAGATTGGTTTTCTTGGTGAGACTAATGATGGATTAGTAATGACTAGTAGAAGATTGAGAACCTTGATGATATCAATACACACTATCAAGAATTGATAGTTGTATCAAAAGAGGCCTTGAAGAGGAAAATAGGTTCAAAGCCAAGTTGAAGAATTAAACCAAAAAGTTCAAAGTCTGACCCAACAAAATGAGGTGTTATTAAAGAGGATTAAAATTTTAGAGACAGAGCAGCAACGAAGCATAAAACATTCACATGCTTTAGAAGGAATTGCTTTGTTGGTAGAGGCAGCCAAGAATATATGAATGCTTCTAGCGACCAAGTGTCAAGTAGTTTAGTTTGTGATAGTTAATAGTTTATTGTATTTGAAAATACAACTACTTTTTTTACTGTTTCGAACTCAGGCCTAAAAATTAGTTTTGACAGTTATGTAACCATTTTGGTTGGAAAAGGATAAAAGTAGGAAATGAAATAGAAGTAGGGTTCGAATTTTGTGCAAGAGGAGGCTCTATGGCTGGATGTATTCCAAGCTAAGACTCATGACTCTTATGTAAGTTTGAAGACTGATATTGATTTTATAAATACTGATAAGCCATTTTATATGTCATGCTGGTTTTGTTTATGATCTGTCTGATCACTCAATATACAACTTCATTTCTTGTTTAATGTTTTTACTCATGCAAATGCTTATATGTTTTGGATGGAATCAGTATTATATTTGTAATCTTTATGGTTTATTTTTCTATGTTTGATCCCCATTTCTTCATACTCGTTCATGATTCAGTACTTGTGTTAGCTTGTTAATTTTTTTACGTTCTTGTTGATCAATTTTCAAACCAAAATCAATAAAACCCCATTCCATTTTAATTTTATTTTTGAGATTGTTCTAGCTTGTTCTTGTGGTAGTCTGGGAACAATTTCTAGTACAAATAGTAGCAACACAATCACTATGTCAATGCATTAATTGACCCTCGTTCCATTAGGAAGAGTGGAGGAATTACCCACTGTTTACCCTTGGAAAACCTAGAGTCATGGGAGGGTTGTGCTAGGACATGCTCCCCAGGGTGTGTGATGATGACTATTGTTTTCTTCCTATGGAAGATTGGTCAATGTAGTTAACATTTTTTATTATGAGTTCTATCTGGATTTAGGTCAATATAGTTGATGCTCTAATATATTCCAATAGAGGAAGGATATGATGAGGAAGGTAGTTTTGAATTAATTAGAGGGAGGCATGTAGTTAGGAATTCCATTGAAGTTATTGAGATAAACTTAATTAAATGTGTTTGTGTCAAAAACATTTTCTTTACTCTTAAATGGTAACTAAGTACAATGTCTTATTTACATACATTATTATGGTTTAAGTTAGTATATTGATAGACAATGCAATCTCTAGTTTAAGTCTGCATCAATAGATAATAACTTGTGTAAATTATGTGTTATGTGAGATTGAATACTATTAGTACACACGAAGTATGTAAGTAGTAGCTACATTTACATAACTTGTGTATATATGCTTGTATGCATTTTAATTCATGAATTACTTATTAAATTATTTTAATTGGTCATTGATGCATTGTGATTGTGAATAATTACATTATAATTAGTTAAGGGTTAATTACTACTTATTTGATTATGACTTTATACATTTACGTAAGATATTTAATGAATGGCTATGCAATCATGATAGGAGGTTGATGGTAACCATTTAGATGAATGTTTGATTGAGTTTGAATGGATTGTTATTAATTTGATGAATAAGTATTAATTAATTTTTAATTATAATCAAAGATTTGATTGATGGATGTGGTAGTAATTTAAATAAATGATTATTTGAGTTTAATAAGAGTATTGTTTATTTAATAAATAAGTATCAGTTAAATTATAGTTTTAATTAAAGATTTGATGTACCTTGTGACTATGAGATTTTGTTACAGGCAGATCTAGTAACAAAATTAAACTTCACTAAATTTATAGAGAATGCATAAAATTGACAAGAATATATGGCAAAATCATCAAAGAAAAAGAGCTCTGATGTAATGTTATCATTCATCATATGTTTTCTAATGAGTTAGCAATACAAATATAATACAAAGAGTAAGAATTGAAAGCCTAAGATGGCGTTTGAATTGGCTCATATGTGCTAGCTTAGAATATTACTAAATCCCTATCTATGATAGAAGTCAAACCAATTCTAGGATAGGGGTCACAGATTGGATAAGTGGGACAAGATAGATAATGAGTGACTCAAAATCAGCAATTGAGTGGCTTTTAGGAGAAAAGTAAGGCAAGGTTTGATGACAAAAAGATGTTAACTTTCTTAAGTCATCCAAGCGCTCTTGGTTGCTTTCCAATCCATGATAAAAGTAGTAAAAGTTCTCTAAACTCATAAAAGTAGGAATATAAGTAAAATATGTGCCTTAACTAAGAAAAACAAAAAGCAGAATGTGGGGCACATGGGTGGATAAACTAAGTCAAATGGATAAGTTAAGCACTAGGTATGCCAACTATTACATGGAATAGCATACTAAACACTTACAAACTTAATAAAAGTGATTTAACCCAAGGTATAGATGGTTTTATGTTCCAACACTCCCCCTTAAGCTTGACTTATATGAGTGATGAAACCAAAATTAGGGCCCAAGCAACAAGTGCCTATGGTCACCCTTTACAATTTATTTGTCCAAATAACCACGGTAAAAGAGGAAAACCTCATGGGAAAATCCTCCCCTCTAAATATGGGCATGAAAGGTAAACCAAAATTTTTACTTCAGACTATAAACATGAACACAATAGTCCAAAGCAAGCTAATGAGACCAATGGCTGACAATTTAAATATCATGAGGCATTTTCCACTTTGCAGGAAGAGGTATTTTCTCCCAAGTGTGCCAATGATGATCTTGAAACTTACAATTTGAATAATGAGAAACTCCAAGAATGTATGCCAACATTATGGCAATGTCATGAAGATCCTTGAACTTCAAACCAGCAGAGGGAGCACGTCCAAATGAAATTTGATGTGCTTGAGACTTCGAACCATGTGAGGTAAACCCAAGCAACTGAGATGACGCAAACTTGAAATTTGAACCAAATGAGGTAAAATCAACTCCAAATGTGAGGAGAAAGTGTCAAAGTGAATGCATGGCATCTCCAACTTCATTATCACTTTGAGGAAGTGTGCATGTGACCATGTAGGAAAAGGAAGGAGGCTTGGGATCAAGGAGAGCAAATTCAGAGACTCCATAGGTTGATATAGCTTCCAAAATATCCAAGGAGTCACACTCTAGCACATCAATAAACTCATGGGAAGAAAGGGTATCATATTCTAGACCACTAACTGATAAAGAATCTTTAGTATTAGAAGTATTATAGGGGAAATGTTCAGGATGTTAAAGGAAGTTTTGAGAATGGGTACCAGGAACCAAATAGGATTTGTAGATGCACATGGGACTAAGAGTAATGATTGGAAAGATACATTTGAATCTTGATATACCTAGGCATACATCCAAAAGATCATAGAGTTGTGCACCATCATCAAATGAATTATGCATAGGGTGTGAAAGGGTTGCATATGGACATCATGATTCATTATAGAAGACTTATAGAACACCAAATGAGTGAATGAATATTCAGCAATGGTATATCCATTAGCCACTTCTTCTTCATCATCAACATCATAGGAAGATGAATTAGGATCTTCAACTTCTAGTGATGTAGAAGAATATTTCTCTTCAATATCTACTTCCCAACATGCAAAGGAAGCACTTGAATCAAGGAGAATACTAGAAACAAGAACTGAATGAGTTGAATATGCAACTTCTTTATCATGAACAACTTCATCAGATACTGTTGAGGCAAAGAAATCTTGAGATAGAACATCTAAGGAGGTTTCATGTTCACTTTCCATCTGATTTGCACCAATCTCTTCAGTTTGCTTGCCAAATTCTCTGTCCAAACTAGACCATATCTCATTTGGGTATTCATCAATGCCAAAAACATAGTGCATGTTTGGAGAAATTTCCTAACACAGTAATTCAACTAGTCATTTTTCTCTTCATAAGTTTCTTCACTAACTCCAGTAGATATCTCATACAGATATTGTCTCTTCAGAGATGCAATTAACTTCAATTTCCACTCTGAATAGCTTGTGAATGGAGTAGGAAGGGAAACTGATACTTTCAAATCCATTAAGAAGTTGTTGTACCTACAAAATAAAACATGCAAATTTGAATGGAAGATAATTTTGTTAGATCAATCAAACTCTACTTCAATAATGACCACATTCAGAAGTTCATCGCACCTAGGTAGATGACAAAGGATAAATGGCTTCAAGGCAATTTCCCCAGGTTTTTTTGTCGAAACTCCACTGCTTCTGGTGCTACAAAGGAAGTATCTGAGTGAGATTGAATTCCTATGAATATGATACCATGTGAGATTTTGATACAAGAAGACATAGTAAAAAAACTAAACTTCACTGAATTCATAAAGAATTCATAATTGACAAGAAGATATGGCATAATCACCAGAGAAAAAGAGCTCTAATGTAATGATTATCATTCATCATATGTTTTCTAATAAGTTAGAAATACACATAGGTTACAACAGTAAAAATTGAAATCCTAACCTGGCATTTGAATTGGCTCACATGTGCAGGCTTAGAATATTACTAAATCCCAATCTATGACAAAAATTCAAACCAGCTCTAGGCTTGAGGTCACTCATTGCCAAGATAGGCAATGATTGACTCAAAATCAACAACTAAGTGGATTTTAGGAGAAACATAAGGCAAAGTTTGATGGAAAAAAGATGTTAATTTTCCTAAGTCATCCTAGTGCCTTTGGTTGGTTTCTAATCCATGAGAAAAGCAATAAAATTTGTCTAAACTCATAAAAGCAGGAATAAAATTAGAATATGCGCCTTAACTCATAAAATCAAAGTAAAAGAAAGATGTGGGGCACATGGGTGGATAAAATAAGTCAAATAAATAAGTTAAGCACTAGGTATGGAAAAAATTACATGGAACAAAATACCAAACACTTAGGAGCTTAATAAAATTATTTAACCAAAGGTCTAGATGGATTTATTTTGGAGTAGATTAATGTTAGAAATAGTTTGATATTTCTTATTTATGAGATAGATCAAGCCTCCCATTCACCTGTAGAAATTCAGGCCTGCAGTAGATTAATTTCACCCACAACAATTAACAATTGATCATGCAAATTATCAACAATGGAGACTGAATATGGAGCTGTAACACAAAATTATATTAACTGAGTGTACAATAGTCAACCCTGTAATAACATAGGCTGCTGAATATATAGAATACATGAGCAAATCGAATGCATAAGGAAGCATCCAAATCTAGCATAAAGCAGGCTTACCCAAAATAGGCAAATCCCCCATAGGTGTAAAAAGTTGATCCCAAATCTATCAAGGACCCCACGAATTAGCAAGGGCGCATGGGAAACCTAAAGAGTGGTCAAATGGCAGCTCATACATGCTTTTGCATGGAGGAAAGAGTGGAGGATGAAAGGGGAATAAAACAGGTTCACCTCACCTAGTATAGCTTTCCTTATGTGCTTTAAAAACTGGAAAAGCAGTCAACAAAGCAGAAAAAGCAGAAGGGCGCCTAGGAGGCCAGGAATAAAGCAGATTTGATTCCCAGGACTTTCCAAAGCGCTCCATGAGTCAATAGTGGCAAGTTTGACCTCTATGGATAGGCAATTAGCTACTTGCACATGGTGGGACTCATGGACTAGGCAAATAAGACAAAATAAATGAAATAATGTCTAAGT
>LPNX010675035.1:363817-442944 GCA_001517045.1 Pseudotsuga menziesii
CCATGGGTTGATTATTCTAACATCACCTTCACTACGACGCCACTACCTTTGCTTCTTTATATGATCTTCACTCTCATGCTCTACACACCATCATTGCCTTCACACCGCTTTCGATCCATTTCCCTCTTTCTAAGATGCATTGCCCTCTTTCTAGGATATTTATTTTCATGCTCTCCCCATTATCGTCAAGTTGGGTCTCAAGCTCTACACAATATAATCAAAACTATGTAATTATATTTTTACAAGAATCTTTTTTTCTTCCTAGGAAAAAAAGCATAAATTTATTTCATCTTTCGAGTAACAAAATTACATTTTGCAGATACACATCACTGTGTATTTGATAAAGATCCATGAGTAGGTCCAGTGTAATAAATACATCAACAATAAGGATGAATTTCAATCCCTAGAAAACACAGTATGTCATAGATCATATACTGCCATATCAGCAAACCTGAGTAAAAAATAGGCATATAGTTTTTTATAATGAAGAACAAGAGAAACAGTCAATATCTACAGTAAAAACTATAAACTGCATAGTATGTCTCATGAGTAAAAAAAAATAAAGTCTTCAAAGAGAGAATCATTGAGGAGCCTCCCCCTCAATGAATGGATGGTGATAAAAGGTTTGTTCGGTGCCATCAATCAGCTCACAGATCTTCCATTGATCCTCCATCAAAAGTAGACCCTCCTTTGAGGCCAAGTCTGCCTCCCTGTTATTCTCCCTGTAAACATGGCTGCAAGCGAATGAATCAAAGGTATCTATAATGTTTGCAATAGAAGTGAGAATATTTTCCAGCCTCAAATTTCTACATACTTGTGTCTTCTTGACCCAATTGATGATGTTCATAGAATCACCTAAACAATAAGGAGTATGGCACCCTTTCTCTGCTGCAAAGATGAGTAAAAGTTTCAAGCTGAATAGTTGAGAAAATTTGTTGCTGCCTTCACCTATCCCCATCGTGATCTTGTAGGAATGTCCCTCTCTGAGAAATAGTAAAGCACCACCCCCACATCTGTTGTCTTGAGCCACTCCATCAAAGAATGCACATGGGGCAATCCTATCAATCTCCACCTCTAAGGTATCCCTCTAGTTTTTAACTCTGATATGTTGAGGGAAAGCCTCAAGTATCCCACAGGCCAAAGTGGCCATGATCTTTGGGGTACAACATTTCTCAGAGAAAATTAAGTTGTTCTAGGAAATCCAAACTCCCCAAATGACAAGGAGAGGCATTACTTTCAATGAATCTATCAAGACAGATCTTATCCAATTTTCCCACACTTGAAGGATGTTGTTGCCCATCCAGTTACAAGGTACTCTGAAGATCTTAGAGAATTCCTTCCAAACAGCAATGACATAAGGAAAAACTAGAAAAATATGCACAACAGATTCCTCCGCCCCTTTGCATAAAGTACACCAGCCTAGACCTTGGAAACACCTCTTTTGTAAATTATCCCAGCATGGAGACTTGTTCTCCAAGACACACCACATGAATAACCTAGTTTTTGGTGGACAATTTAATTTCCAAAGAGAATTACACCACCACACAACATCTCTGTCCACCCCCTGTGCACTCAGATTGATATATCCTGCCTTTGGTGTATACTTCCCATTCGTTGCTAAATCCCATATTAAAACATCTTCCCTATCTCGCAGGATGATGTGGTCTCATTAAAGAGCCCATAAGTACCTTTCTAGATCCCAATTTTTAGGTTCAGCAAGCCCCAAGTCCCCAGCCCGAGTCCAAGATTTTTCCCATCTTACCATCTGCATAGGATCCGCTAGCTGATGGAGGAAAAAAATACCAGATTGTCGTAATGCCTGTACAGTATTTTCCAGTAGCTTATGTTGTTGTACACACCCGGCCCATGGGTCCTCCCCAACCCTGAGTTTCCTTCCATTCCCAACCCTCCAAGCCAACCTATTACCAATAACATCAAATGATTTGACAACAGCTTTCCAAAAGGTAGATCCCTCGGCATGAGATTTTTTTGGCTTTCTGATCCAGTCCTCCATCGAATCAGGGCTGATATATTTCTGAATCATCACATGAGCCCATAGGTTTTCCATCTTCAAAATTCTCCATCCCCATTTAGCCAGCAGATATTTTGCAAAGAGAAAAATGTTTTTGAGTCCCCATCCCCCCAGTCCTTTTGGGACGACAATATTTTCCCACCTAACCCAAGCAGTCACATGTGCTTCTTGTTTACCACTCCATAGAAAATAGAAGCATATTCTGTGAGCCTTTTCTAGAATGCCTTTTGGGATCCAAGCCAAATACATCCAGTAGATAGGTGTGGCCTCCAGAACATATTTGACCAGAACTAGTCTACCAGCCCTTGAAAACCATCTATGGCTCCACGATATTAGTCGCTTCTCCAGTTTCTCAAGTAACCAAACCCAGTCCTATTTCCTGTAGTCATTGGGTTTTAGGAAAAAACCCAAGTAATGCAAGCCCTCCTCTAGCCTTTCAGTATTGAAGGGAAATAAATCAAGAATAACCCGCTCCTCATCCCTAGATAACCGATGGGATGTTACCGAGGATTTCCCATAGTTTATGTTCATACATGTTTCTTTAGAGAATAACTTCAAGACATCATCCAAAGTATTAAATTCCCTAACAAATCCCAAACAGAAGACCAAGATATCATCCACGAACAGTAAATGGGAGATATGTAGGTTCTGGGTAGATGCATCCCAAAAAAAGTACCCAACCAAATTGCCTCCTTAATCGACTGACTTAGGCCCTCTGCCACCAGCAGAAAGAGGAGGGGAGACAGTGGGTATCCCTGTCTCAGTCTGTTCTCTGCATGAAAAAAGGATATGCAGCCCCATTGATCAAAACCAAAAAAGAAACAGTAGTGATGCAGCTCATTACCCATATGATAAAAGCAATATCAAAACCTAGGTGAGTTAGCAGCAAGTGAATGTAAAGCCAGCTTACCTTGTCAAATGCCTTGTCCAGATCAATTTTTAGGACCACTCCCTTGATATTTTTAGATTTCATACTATGCAGACCCTCCTATGCCACCCCAATAGCCTCATGAATCAATCTTCCCTCCAAAAAACCAAATTGTTCATCCGAAATGTGTTCTGAAAGAACCCGTTTTAATCTGCTAGCAATCACTTTTGTAACCACCTTATAGATACAATTACAGAGTGAGATTGGTCTGAAATCATTCAATGAAATAGGGTTTTTCACCTTCAGAATCAGGGCAATGAAAGTAGAGTTGAAGCAAGTCAGAATTCATCCAATGGATCTGGTATCCTCTACCACATGAAGGAGGTCCTGACCCAACAAATCAAAGAGTTCTAGAAAAAATTCAATCATCCAACCTTCTGGACCTAGACTTTTATCCTTCTGGAAACTATGAAGAACACATTTAAGTTATTCCTCCATCACTTCCTCCATTAGAGCTTGATTCTCTTCTTGCTCCACAAAACCCGGGAACACCTAAGCAATTATGATAACTTCCGCCAGGGTAGCTTGAGATGGAGCCTTATACAGGTTCTTGAAATGTTCCACCCCTAGTGAGGCCATACTATCAAAAGTGTCATAGACATGGCCTTTTTCATATTCAAGGATCCACACAGTATAGGAAGCCTTCCTCCCTTTGGCATAAGCATGAAAAAAATTTGTGTTATCATCCCCACATTCCAGCCACGTAGCTCTGCTTTTCAGTCTCCAAGTTTCCTCCCTATCCAAAAGTGGTGAAGTCCTCTGTCCTTCCAGCCTTCTTAGAACATCCTTGTCCACCTGATTCAATAATCCACCACCCTCCTGGTCATAAATCAGTGCAAGTTCATCTTCCACCAGAAGCAATTCTCTAGCATCCCTCTTTCCTTTGTAAATCTCCCAAGGCTTATTCACTTCTTTCAAGTTCCTGAAATTTTCTGCAAATTAATATGCAGCAATGAGCCTATTCCCTAGTGCAAAGTGAACCCAGCCATTAGAGATCAAATCAATGAAACTTTCATCTTTGAGCCAAATTTTATTAAACTTAAGAGGACTTGGTGGCTTGACCGACCCATTTTTGAATTCCAGAAATATGGGGAAATGGTCTGAGAGACCCCCTTTCCCCACCCATTGTCTAATAAAATGATGATTTTCCACTATCCACTCAGTGACAAGAAACCTATCAAGTCTTTTTTCCACCCTCCCATCTCTGCATCTGTTGTTTTTCCAAGTAGGTTTAATCACACAAGGCTCCACATCCAACCAATTTCTATCCACCAAATTCTGAGTAAAATAATCGGTCAGTAAATCAGGTCTTACATGAGGCCCCCAAACCTCTGCCTAACCAAGAGAGAAGTTTAAATATCCACCAATAATAAGCTTGTCTCCCCTCATCAAAGAATGATTGAAAATAGAATCCCAGAAAGGAATTCTATTTAGGTAGGGTCCATAAATATTTATAACATCAAAAGAACCTGCAAGATCCAGAGCATTAAGAGTGATGCCCAGGACTGAATCCATGCCCCACTTATTTAGAACTTTGACACTCCTAGTATTCCAGCCGATAGCTAGTCCACCCGAGCGTCCTCTAACATCCAAATTCTCGAAGCACCAGCCACCAAACTAGCTTTCGAGCTTTGCTTTCACCTTTACACCTACCCCCAAAGTTTCCTAAAGTAACATAATCTCAGGTTGGTCTACTTCAACCACCCACCGCAATTCTGCTCTTTTATGGGGACCATCAAGACCCCGACAGTTAAATGAAAGGATCTTAATCTCCTACCCTTCTTACGGGAATCCATTGCTCTAAGTGCCCTATCAATCGAGATCTGTTTCCCTTCCAAAACATCCATCTTGGCACGAGACTGTGCCTTCGCAAAATGTGAAACTCTGTCCCTCCCCCTAACAGAAGCAACAGGTTTTTTCCCCAATCCACCAGAACTACCTTTGGTGCAAGAACACAGGAAATAACTCAAGTCAGTGGATTTGGTAGGTGAGTGGACCGAATCTAACAGAAAAGGTTCGAGAACCGGCCCAAGGGGTGGTTCCTCAACTAAAGTAGCAGAGATGGGTGACCGAAGCTCAAGAGAATTTAGGGTTAGTTTCTTTAACCCCTCCACCCAGTCAATACTAGAAACATTTAAGTGTTTTGTAAATAAATTTATGGATGAAAGTAGAGTGAAAGAAGAAGTACCCGATGCGCCGACCAGAAAGGGTTCTCCAACCATTCTGTCCCTTTCAACAACCAGTAAACCCCCTAGAGGATCTGCTTCAGCCTCACTGCCTTCCACAGATGCGATTTCTTGACCCATAGGAGAGATAGGCAGTGACAATGGCACTGAGTTTTCCCCCTCACCACCTAAGAACAAGTTTCCATCCTCCTTGTGTCACCCAACCTTAACACGAGCTGATAAGGGACATTCAACCATTGGGTGCCCATACGTCTGGCATCTCCTACAGCGAAAGGGTAAGTTCTCATAGTCCAAATTTTGTAAGTGTGAATACTCCTTCCAAGAAATATTCATAGCCCCAGGAAGCCCATTCCTTATGTTGATATTGACGAGAATCTGAGCCAACCTCTTCAGATTGGTAACCTTGAAGGAATAATCAGCCTCCAGAAATGATCCCAACAAATTCCCAATATGCATAAAGTGTTCCTCATTCCATAATGGGAGCAAAAGACTCGGGAGCCTAACCCAGGTCGGAACAACATCCACTCTTTCAGGTCTTGCATAAAAAAGGGGATGCCACTTCTTCAATAGAACAGACACCTATTCGTAATTCTAGTTACGATTTAGAACCCATATCTGATGATCTTCGAATTGGAAGTTAAACATAAACCATCCCCACGCTAGCCCTTCCACAACAGGTACAAACCCCAACTCACCCATCCAACAATCTTCAACCCATTTGGATACAGCCCTAACAGAAAACGATTTCCCCATGAAGCGCCCAACTGAAGTGAATTTGTCCAGCGATTCCATCATATCCCAACTAATATCCTCTCCCACAGAATAGTTAATAACCAACGTCATCTTCATCCATTTTTTCCTTCTCTTTCCCTCACCATTCAACCCTGAGCTGTCATCTGCCCCACAACCAGACGAGAGTTCCTTGGTAACCAAGCTAGGGAATCCTCTGTGCTCACGCGCTCTAATGGCGCTTCCCACAAAACCCCAGTGGATTTACACCTTGAAATTGTTCTCCAAACCCCCACTAGTTCCAATGTCGCCACACCACATCCCATCGATCTGCCCCTAAAAACCGGCCATGATGCTCCCTCCTACGGCCACACCCTGCTCAATAGCAAAGGTTCCAACCATCGACAAAAATGGTTCCTTTGACATCTATAAAGACCCTGGAGAAGACAGAAGATATCCCAATGGTGATAAACCATCTCCCACATCCTGCAATGGGTTTGATGCACCCAATAACTCCGTCCAAAGGTGCCCATCGGCCTCCACCTTAGCATCCAAGCCTCTTAATGGAGACTAACTAAAAATACCCCCCTCCAGCAGGTCAGCTGAGTAATCCACAAGGTCTTCCTCTGTCATTATCATGACAATCCGGAATCCACAGTAAAGAGTAAACAAAACATACCTCCCCAAGAGAAACCTGTCAGGTAAAGAAAATACAAACCACCTCAAACCGCACAAATCTACCGTGTGTCCTTAACTTCTGCAGCTGTCAAGAACTAAGTCACCTGTTTTCCTGACTGCCTACACCTACTATCCTGACCATCTGCAAGCCATACCTACGGCTGGCAAGGAGGGTTCAAACCCTAGCCAGACACCAGCAAAAACCCTTGGTTCTTCCTAGATTAAATTCCAATCTATCCTTCTCAGGTTCATTGATTTCATTATTAGTTGTTTCCATGGACCTTTTGTTCAAGACCTGCCTTACCATCTGAACATTTTTTCTAGCTACTTGTGTAATAATTTATTTATCCAGAATGAAATCTAAATAGGGCCTGAGATTTGTTGCTTCTACTGTTAGTCACATCCTAGATAATACGTGTTACTCCTTGTCTACAAGAATCTATGCATGCCTATTATTTATTATGAGACCGTTATGAAAGATTTATATTGTTCACTGGTTCAGTGTGGCTATCACTAATATTTTATCAAATAATTCCATTGTATAAGTTTAGCCAATTCCTCACCTCTTCTAGGTATAAGAAGCATGCTCATTAGATTTGGGTGATTTGGTGAAATTCCAACCACTATGAATGTAAGAGCTCACAAAGAGGTATTAAGACCGATAGACCAAGGGAATAATATTGGCATAATGCTTGTAGTAGAGCCAATGCATTTAGGTTATTTACCTGTAGCATTTTCTAGTTAAAGGTGGTTGATATCCATCATCAAACATCAATAGCTTAGGATTCAATAATAAACCTCTACGTAGATAATATTATCTATCAGTGCCTTGCTTTAAGGCTGAGATGGATAGGATTTGAATTGCAACTCTTAGATACTATCCAATATTTACTATGCAAGATAATCTCCTAGTACTGGATCAACTATTAGTTAGCTAAAACTTTACCTGACATCATAATCTTCATACCGAGAACAAACTCTTCATCTATAAGTTATATTCTTACCTTTTCTTACATGTTATGTTCTTGCTTATCCTTAAGGGAATAAACAAATGAAACAACAAAAAATGGGCCTTATTTCAACAAGTGTTGGGCTAAGGGGGAAAGCTTTATCACCAAGGTGTAGGAATTGAAGGTGCATGGGGTCTAGCCAGGCTTCTCTTCCGACAAGCGAACCAAGAGAGAAGGTGCCACTACAAATTATTGCATGACGAAGAGATGGAATCATGGAGTATTCTTCGGTGTTGTTGTCCTGCTAACTTGGATCTAGGATCTTACGATGCTTTGGTGACCATTTCAAAATGTTGTATTAGCTTGGTGCCTTTGGTGTCCTACAGGTTTAAAATCACTTTTCATGCCAACAAACTTTTTCATAGTTGAGGGATAGTCATTGAATCAATCCTACTTGAGGATCTAGGTTGTTTTCCAGTTGGGTAGAAAATGACCTTTGTCTCTATCCCTTCATGCACATGTCAAACTCCTTTATCAATCCACAATTCCTATGGGAAATCTTGCATGTTGGAATAAATATTTCAATGTGATGCGAGAATGGCCTAATAATATTTGACAATTCCAAAATCCATTTATGGCATGCAATACCATAAGTGCTAAGTTTCATCTCCCTTGTTATGGAATACTTTTTTTCTTTGTTCGACCAGGCTTGTTGGTTTTGCCGCATAAAATTATGTTAAGTATACTAAAAATATTGCTATTAAAAGCTGGAAGTTGGTGAGAGAAAGGTGA
Source organism: Pseudotsuga menziesii (assembly GCA_001517045.1). NCBI lineage: Eukaryota > Viridiplantae > Streptophyta > Pinopsida > Pinales > Pinaceae > Pseudotsuga > Pseudotsuga menziesii. The sequence continues at coordinate 372,113 of LPNX010675035.1, forward strand.
ATCAACTTGTTTGGAGATCCAACCCATTGCTATATTCTCTCTACAAAATGAAACCTAACAATAATGAAGAAGCTAAGGACTAATGGAACTCCGAATAAAAATAAAAAAACTTAAACTAACCTTACATTGAGATTTTCTTATGATTGCTTGAGAACATAACTTTTGGCAATAAGCTAATTGTTGTCTTGGCAAGGACAATTTTGTTGAAAACGATGGTATCCCACCCATATGTTGTGTTTTTAAACCTCACATGGACACATGCCGCCACTTGTTTCTGTGATGGAGAAGTGCGCTGGTCACTTTCCCTAACCTCATATCCATAGGAAACGTGTTGTTGGAGAGTGTTGTATGCACTAGACTCACCTGTCTTCTATCAAGACTCATGCTTGCGCTTTTAATAAGGTTTTTTCTCTTTTAATGAAGTTTTATCTCTGTTGTTTTGTTTTTTAATTTTGTATAAGATGGTTTGTGGATAGAAAATTCCTTGGCGGATGATACTTGTGTTCTTTAAATATTTCTTTTTCTTTTTATAGATTCAATGTGCTAAGTTTAGAGAGGTTTAAATATTGAGGGTGCTCTTTGTTTCGTTGTCTATATAATGATTGTTGGAGCTCCTCGATCAAATATGATGTTCAAATTGGGAGCATGACTTGTGCAACCTAATTGTTGGCTTGTGAGTAGCAACAATATTTGAACACAAGATGCTCGCCAACCGTCTCAATTTAAAAAATCTCCCAAATTGGCCCTCTTAGGTGCTTATCGAAGGCCAAACCAGGGCCCTTAGAGAAGGACAAAGTAAATCAAAACAGAGCACATGTTCTACTTCATCCCAATGTATATATATCTGCTTCATCCCGTTGCTTTTGTTGATACCTCGACGTCTATGCTCCAGGTCTTTTATACCTTCCTTTATGTTCTCCTTGAAAATTTACTGCATGGAATTTGATTTGCACACAACAAAATTAAATAAATGAGCATTCATGTGCTCTTAGATCATTCATGCTGTCTTCTCCTTTTTTTGTGCACATATCTAAGGTTGCTTTTGTTCCTAGAATATATTATTTCCAATGATTTCTAAAAATCAATAAACATTATAAAACATAGCGAGCCACCATTCTATCTTCACAAATAAGAGCATATAGGGGAATATTATGAGTAAAAGGGTTGGGCACACTGATGCCAAAATAGAATATTGAATGTAAAAATGTTGGACATCCTTAAGCCCAAAGCCTCCCAACATCTTTTCTATGGTAATTGGGTCCACTATTTTATTATATTACACCTCGTGGTAAATTTTCAAGTCATCTTTTGTTTGTTATCAGGTGATCATATTAGGTTCTTTAGTGCTGTGGGATAACATAAGATCTATCTTGATCAACGTAATATGAGGTTTGGTAACTCGTTTTGCCTCTATGGAATAGTTGTTTCTCTAACCTGGTGCAGAATTGAGTCCATTTATCTAGGTTACCTATGTATTTGTTGCATTGTGAATGCTTGTTCTAAATAAAGCCCACTTGTCTCTTACACTTTATAATCTCTTGAATACACTTGATAAGATTCTACTTAATCCTTTTTGGTTTATCACATCTTACTTTCTCAATTGGACTAAATGGTAATATCAATCCCATCTACACTCTTATGTTACTGATTATTCCTAGTTACAATAGGACCAAGTTAACCTTTGATCCAATGTGGATCCAATATACATATAAAATCTCTAGCATAAGTAAATAACAATTTATTGACCCTTGACCCGATATCCATATAAAATCTATAGCATAAGTAAATACCAATTTATTTATTGATTATAGTAAATGTAACTATAGTTCTGAAAAATCAATGTGCACTTAGTATTTATGTAATGTCCCGATTTTGACCCCGTTACATTAGATGTATATGATGTATAAATTGTAAATGATCAGGGTGTGGAGCTCAAGGCCAAGGCCCCACCATTGATTGGTTATGTTATGTTTTGGATTTGAATTGTCACCGATGGTATATCAGGGCATGCAGCATATATTATGATGGCCATCATGTAAATATGCATCTATAATTAAAAATGAACCCGACCAGCTACGATCGCGGCAACTAAAATGAGAAAGGGGCATGATTTTCACAAGGATAGGGGTGGGGGAAATTGTCAACCTTGGCCAATGAGAGAAAAACCCATATGTCTTCTTCCCTTGTTTTATTCCAACCACTTTCATTAAGAAAGGCTGGTGGTGGTTGAGGCAGTTATGGTTTTGGAAGTGGGGTGGCAGGACTGTCAGTCCTCACCCACACGCACACTCTACCCATGATTTTCTTGTTCATCCTCTCACGCAGATCTTCTTCTCTCCACGACTGTGCTGAAGGCTTAGGCACTTCCAATTTTCGTGTCCTTCCTGTTGGTTGTTCATCCACGGACGAAAACGGAGCTGTTTTTCCTCACACAGGACCTCCATTGTCTGTTCATTCCTTACAAGGTCGGATTGTTTTCCATGCACATGATTTTCCTGGTTTTTATCCACGTATTTTTCCTCTACGGATCTACGGATGGTTTGGTTGTATTCTTCCCTCACGGACTGATTCGTGGGTCCTGCGTTGTCATTTTCATTCACACCCAGGCTAGGGAACTATAATCTCTTTCCCAGCATGGTCTATGTATGTTTTCATGGCGACTTCATTGCCCAAGGACGGGTTGAGTTTTCCCCACGTTGTGAGCCGCGTCCACTGATGCATTTTGGGGGCTGTTAATTTCCCCAGGCCATGAGCTTTGTTTACTGTTATGTTTGGGGACTGTTGTAGATGGTTTGAAGTCATTTTCCCTGGTTTAAGCTGTGATAGCTAAATTGATTGCCTGAGTGCAATGGTTGGTCTTTGGACTGTATTGGGAGCAGTGATGGGGGCTTAGCTTTTCTTGATAAACCTAGTGGCTGGAAACCACACAGACAGAGCTAGAGGGTTGGTCTTCTTCTCCATCACCCCTGAATAGCACTGGAAGGGAATGCAGGGCCTGAGGGACTGTGTAGCAGAGAAGAGACTGATTCCTTGTGTTGGGTGTGTTTGGGTGTCTTAGAGGTCAGGCTAGTTCTGGTGTAGGTGTTCTTGGCTCTGTAATGAGCTTACCGGCTTAGCATTGAGCCTTTCCCAACTCCTTGATGGCCTGATAAACCCAACTTTGTTGGCTTGGCTGTGTGTTTTTGTGTATCCTTGGCTACGTGTAAGCCTGTTGTTCCCTTATTCCTTGGAGAATCATGCCCAGCTCGGGGGTGGCAGCGTTGCTGAGAGATTAAGGAGCACGCTGGCCTATGGTTGGATGGAACGTTGCAGCAACGTAGCTGGTTGCAGAATGAATTCATCTTAAGATAAGTAGTCTTGTCCATTTTTACTTCTGCAACTATATTTACTGTTAATGAATGTAATGAACATGTCAAATGCTTGTAGAAATGTATGTGGTTTTCGTTATGTATGACAAATGAATGGAATCTGTGCATGTTTCACTGTAATACATTTCCCTACAACACTTTGTTTATGTAATTTTTATCATGTACGTGTTCATGGGGCTCTTAGCCCACTGTGATTAAAGTTTGGGTCGCGTCCTCTACGCTGGTCGGAGGCATGGGGACGTGACAGTATGGTATCAGAGCTCATGTTGCAACATGGGCCTGCATGAGCCTTGAAGGATTGCAATGACAGAGGAAGCGTTTCTTCTACCCAGCAGCAAGCAGTGGAAGACTGTAAAAATTCAAAAATTTCGTTGAAGTGTTGAACAGTAGAGCCATTAGCAGAATTGACTTTCACCGTTGCGGAAGGGTTAGCGGTTTCCCATCTGCCGTTGCGGAAGTCCAAACCATTATGTCTTCCGAGGGGGAGAATTTAGAAAATGGTCCAAGTGTTGGAATAGTCGGAAGAGCCAGCGGAAAAACTTCCGTCGTTGCGAAAGAGTTCGCGAAGTGAACTTCCGCCAATCGGAAGAGAAAGTGGTTTCCCGTCCGCCGTTGCGGAAGTCCAAACCATTAAGTCTTCCAACGGGGAAGAAAATCACGGGAGCTTTCCAAGTGATTTTACGTCGATCGGAAGAGAAAAGTGATTGAGCATTCGCCATTACGGAAGCCAAATTCATTTGGCTTCCGATGATAAATACCTCCGACGCCGGAACAGTTTGGAGAAAGCCATGAAAAGTTCGTCTAAGTGTTCTGTATCGGAACAATTAGCGGAAGAGACTTCCGCCGTTGCGGAAGCCAAAATATCTAAGGCTGCTGACGCCGATCGAGAGAATTTAAGGTTTGGTGAGCCGTCGTTGCGGAAGCCAAATTCATTTGGATTCCGATGTCAGAAGTTCGCCGGCACCAAAAAGTTAAAAATTTCTCCAAGTAAAGAGCAGCCGTCGGAAGGAGTTGGCCTTTGGTGTGCCGTCGTTGCGGAAGCCAAAGTCATTTGGATTCCGATGTGCAAAGACTGCCAATGCCCGAAGTGGAAATTTTCTAAGTAAACAGCCACCAGTCGGAAGAGAAAGCGTTTCGTGAGCCACTGTTGCGGAAGCGAAAGTGCTAAGTCTTCCGATGAGAAAGACTACCGACGCCGATGCCAGTCAAAAAGTTAGTTCACCAATCGGAAGTGAAAGTGGTTTGTGTGCCGCCGTTGCGAAAGAGAAAGCGCTAAGACTTTCGATGTGGAAAGATAGCCGAGAGCCAATTCTGTGCAAGGAAATTTTGAATTTCCCATGGGATTTCTCAGCAGATTTCGACTATTTTTAGTGGGATTTTCAAGCAGTTTTCCAATGGATTCTCATGGGCTGAGAAGGAGAGAAGTGGCAGCAATCTTATGCGCCAGATTGCGCAAAAATCAATAATTTACAAAAAAAAAAAAAACGAGGGCGCTACCCTTGACCCGCCCTACAATGGCCACAAGGGGGCAAGCCCCCTTGACCCCCGTCGTCCCCATCAGATAGACACTCTTTAATGGAAAAAATTCTATGTTTTGGGAAACTCGTAATTTATAATTTTCCAAGAGAAGGTAAGTAATGTTGGTTTATATCAATATTATGCATCTAACAATTGTGTTACTAACACATTGCAGAGTCATAGTCACCTTCAAGGGAAGTATTCCAGATAGTGCATTTGATAAGCAAGTGGTGGTTCAGTATGAGAATTCATGATGGGTATGATGCTCGGGATTCTTACGAGCAAGCAGAAGATGCCATGGGAGAAAATGTACGTAATAGAAATGACGACATAGAGTCTAATGGAAGGAGATTCCGAGAGACACCGTCAGATGTTGCAGCCACTATGAGAAGCTTAATTAAATCCCAGGAGGAGAAGCATCAGTTGAATGCTGCTATGCTGCAGAGTTTGACAGACTTGCAAAGGAAGATAGACTCTGGACGAGGTACAGCAAGACCAGAAGGTAGTAAGAGCAGTACTAGGAGAAGGAGAAGAACTTCTAGTGGAACATCTGATTCTGAAGAATCCAGCAGGGATTCCAGTTCTTCTTCTCATAAAATAAAAAGAAAGAGACACCATAGGGATCGCACTCGAGATGAATTCAAGAAAGCTAAACCACCTACGTTTGATGGTGAGGTAAAGACTGGACAAGAGGCTGAAGCTTGGCTTCTTGGTATTAAGAAGTACTTTCAAGTGCATGATTATTCAGGAAACATGAAGGAAAGAGTTGCCATATTCAATCTAAATGGAAGAGCATCCATTTGGTGGGAACACTTCAAGCAAGTGAAGAGGATCAGTGAAAGGAGGCTTAAGTGGAAATAGTTCAAGAAGTATTTCAAGCAGAAATACATCTCTGACAGGTATTATGATGACAAGATTAAGGAGTTCCATGAGCTGAGATTGGGACAGCAGACCATGGAAGAGTATGCTAATAAGTTTTTGGAGCTATTGAGGTATTTCCAGTACATCAGAGATGAAAAAGTAAAGGTCCAGCGTTTTCTAAGTGGATTACGTTAGTCTTACAAAGATAGAATTGAGTTCTATGAACCTAGAACTCTTGAAGAAGCGATAATAAAGGCTAAGTATTGCTATGAGAAAAGCAAAGGTAAGCCAGATTTCCATAAGGCATGGAAGGACAAGAAGAACGAGAAGTTTGACCAAAGAAAGAAAGGTTTCAAACCTTCTAGCTTCAAGAATCAGCAGAAGCAGCCCTCCCAAGCTGCGAGTAAGCCGGTTGGAGTGATAGGAGAAAAGCCTAAGGATCCACAACAGAATAGAGGGCCACTTCAGTGTTGGAAATGTGGAGGACCCCACATGCGCAGAAATTGTCCACTCGAGAACGAGGGTGCAAGGCCAGCTTATAATGTTCAAGAAGCAGAAACAGTGGGTCAAGTAGCAAGGGCAGTTCCTAGGATTTATGCAGCACTGGAGGACCGTCAAGCGGATCACCAGTCAACTGTGGTTGAAGTAGCAGGTAAGATTGTTGAGCAATCTGTTTCTATTTTGATTGACGCTGGTTCTACGCACAGTTACATTACTCCTAGAGTAGTGGATATTTGTGCTTTTAAGAAAGTAAAGCATAGGAAGTCTTGGTTAGATCAGCTAGCCACTGGAACTAAGAGAAAGGTCAGTGAAATGATAGAGAAATGTCCATTGGTCATGAATGGATTGGTCACTTGTATAGACCTGAATGTGCTACCGCTTGGTTCCTATGATGTTCTCATTGGAATGGATTGGTTAGAAGCTCACAGGGTGAAGCTTGACTGTTACAATAAGACTTTCGAATGCATGGATGAAGAAGGGAACCTAGTAGTTGTGAAAGGCATTCCAAAGGTGATTTCAGTAAGGCAGGTTTCAGCAATGCAGTTAAAGAAGTTTTGTAGGAAGGGTTGCCAGTTGTATGCAGCTCATATTTTGGAAACATCAGGAGATGAAACTCCGAGGTTGGAGGACTATCAGGTGTTACAGGAATTCAAGGATGTGTTTCCTAATGAGATTCTAGGGCTTCCTCCAAAGAGGGACATTGACTTCACAATTGAACTTGTGCCAGGAGCAGCACCAGTGTCCAAGGCACCCTACATAATGAGTACACCGGAGATGCTAGAATTGAAGATGCAACTACAAGAGTTGTTGGAAAAGAAGTATATCCGACCAAGTGTGTCTCCTTGGGGAGCACCAGTTCTGTTTGTCAAGAATAAAGATGGTACACTCAGGTTATGCATTGATTACAGATAGTTTAACAAGGTTACTGTGAAGAATAAATATGCTTTTCCTAGGATTGATGACCTCTTTGATCAAATGAGAGGAGCAAGGGTATTTTCCAAGATTGACTTAAGGTCTGGTTACCATTAGGTGAGAATCAAGGATGAAGACATTCATAAGACATCCTTCAGGACGAGGTATGGGCATTATGAGCTTGTAGTGGTATTGTTTGGTCTCACGAATGCACCAGCTACATTTATGTGCCTCATGAATAGTGTCTTCAACAGGTATTTGGACAAGTTTGTGCTTGTTTTCCTTGATGACATTCTCATTTACTCTAAGAATGAGGAAGAGCATGAAGAACATTTGAGACTGACATTGAGTTTGCTCAGGGAGCATCAATTGTATGCAAAACTGAGCAAGTGTGACTTCTATAGAGATAAAATTCAGTATTTGGGACACATTATCTCAGAGGAGGGTATATCTGTGGACCCCGAAAAGATAGAAGCCATTACGAATTGGCCTACTCCAAGAAATGTGACAGATGTAAGATATTTTATGGGACTTGCAGGATACTACAGGAGATTCATTGAGGGATTTTCCAAAGTTGCACATGCTATCACTTCTTTGAAAAAGAAGGGGATGAAGTTCGAATGGACATCTAGATGTGAAGAAAGTTTCCAACGGTTGAAGAATCTTCTCACCAGTGCACCAGTATTGAAGATTGCAGATCCAGAGAAAGATTTTGTGGTGTGTACCGATGCATGCGGACAAGGGCTTGGAGGAGTCCTTATGCAAGACAACCACGTGATATGTTATGAGTCAAGAAAGTTGAAGGAGCATGAGAAGAACTACGCCACTTATGATCTAGAGCTTGCAGCCCTAGTACATGCTCTCAAGATGTGGAGACATTTGATGGGCAGGAGATTTGAGCTCAAGACAGATCATTGTGGACTGAAATACCTATTTGATCAGCCTACTCTAAATGCTAGGCAAGCAAGATGGCTGGAGTTTTTATGTGAGTTTGATTTTGAAATCAAGTACATAAAGGGAAAAGAGAATAAGGTATCTAATGCACTCAGCAGGAAAGTGCAAGAAATGCATGTGGCATCTCTTAGTATTTGCCAATTAGATTTGAGGCAGCAGATTGCTAATCATGTTGCCGAAGATGAATTGTATGAGCAAGTAAAAGACAAATTGCAGCAGCAAAGTCTCTAGAAGAGGTATGAGGGATATAAATTGGAAGAAGATGGACTTCTCACTTATAAAGGTAGAATTTATATTCCAGATGTAGCAGATTTGAGGAGAGTTGTTATGGATGAAATCCATCAAGCTCCATATTCTGGTCACCCGGGATATCAGAAAACAATCGCTACAGCTAGAAAGCAGTACTTTTGGCCAGGAATAAAAAGGGATATGGCTGAGTATATTTCAAGATGTATGAAATGTCAACAGGTAAAGGTTGAGCATCAACATCCAGCAGGTTTGTTGCAGCCTTTGCCAGTTCCGGAATGGAAATGGGAAGTTATTTCCATGGATTTTATTACAGGATTGCCGATGACTTGGAGACAACATGATTCCATCATGGTTGTGGTAGACAAGTTGACTAAGGAAGCACATTTTATACTAGTGAAGTCTACGCATACGATGGATGACATTGCAAAGATCTTCATGAAGGAGATTTTCAAATTGCATGGATTGCCGAAGGCAATAGTCTGTGATAGGGATGTCAAGTTCACTTCCAACTTTTGGAAGGGGTTGTTTGCAGACTTGGGTACAAAGCTAAACTTCAGCACTGCATACCATCCTCAAACAGATGGCCAGATAGAAAGAGTTAATCAGGTACTTGAAGACATTCTTCGCATGTACGTAATGGACAAACCAACCAAATGGGAAGATTACTTGCACTTGGTAGAGTTTGCTTATAACAATGGACATCAGGCATCCTTGGGGATGAGTCCGTATGAAGCTTTGTATGGAAGAAGGTGTAGGACACCAATGACTTGGGATAATCCAGTGAACATGATTGTGCTTGGACTAGAATTGGTCAAGGAAATGGAGCAAGAGGTCGTAAAGATCAGGCAGAAGCTGAAAGCAGCACAGGACAGACAGAAAAGCTATGCAGATAAGCATAGGGTGAACAGGAAATTTAGTGTTGGGGATCATGTCTACCTCAGAGTGAGGGCAAGGAAGAGTTCCTCGAAGCTTGGAAGTTGTGCCAAGTTGTCACCAAGATATTGTGGGCCGTTTGAAGTGCTTGAAAGAATAGGGCCAGTTGCATATAGACTTGCATTGCCTGCTAGCACTAGAGCTCATAATGTTTTTCATGTTTCTTTGCTTAAGAGATATGTACATGATCCTAACCATGTGATAAATTGGGATGTGATTCAGGTGGAACCCGAGGGAGAGTTCTGAATCGAGCCAATGCGCATCCTCGACAGGAAGGTCACCATGCTCCGGAACCGAGCCATAGGGCAGGTAAAGGTGCAATGGGAGCACTTCGGACCTGAAGAGGCTACATGGGAGCTGGAGGATGCCATGCGATTGGCACATCCATTTTTGTTCAATTCTGCGGAACACTGAGGCGATACCAGTGTAGCATTTTGTTCAAATTTTGTAAAGCACTGAGGACAGTGCTATTGAAGGGGGAGGGGAATGTAATGTCCCGGTTTTGACCCCATTACATTAGATGTATATGATGTATAAATTGTAAATGATCAGGGTGTGGAGCTAAAGGACAAGGCCCCACCATTGATCGGTTATGTTATGTTTTGGATTTGAATTGTCACCGATGGTATATTGGGGCATGCGGCATATATTATGACGGCCATCATGTAAATATGCATCTATAATTAAAAATGAACCCGACCAGCTACGATCGCGGCAACTAAAATGAGAAAGGGGCATGATTTTCACAAGGATAGGGGTGAGGGAAATTGTCAACCTTGGCCAATGAGAGAAAAACCCATATGTCTTCTTCCCTTGTTTTATTCCAACCACTTTCATTAAGAAAGGATGGTGGTGGTTGAGGCAGTTATGGTCTTGGAAGTGGGGTGGCAGGACTTTCAGTCCTCACCCACACGCACACTCTACCCATGATTTTGTTGTTCATCCTCTCACGTAGATCTTCTTCTCTCCACGACTGTGCTGAAGGCTCAGGCACTTCCAATTTTCGCGTCCTTCCTGTTGTTTGTTCATCCACAGACAAAAACGGAGCTGTTTTTCCTCACGCAGGACCTCCATTGTCTGTTCATTCCTTACAGGGTCGGATTGTTTTCCACGCACAAGATTTTCCTGGTTTTTATCCACGTATTTTTCCTCTGCGTATCTACAGATGGTTTGGCTGTATTCTTCCCTCACGGACTGATTCGTGGGTCCTGCGTTGTCATTTTCATTCATGCCCAGGCTAGGGAACTATAATCTCTTTCCCAGCATGGTCTATGTATGTTTTCCCGGTGACTTCATTGCCCAAGGACGGGTTGAGTTTTCCCCACGTTGTGAGCCGCGTCCACTAATGCATTTTGGGGGCTGTTAATTTCCCCAGGCCATGAGCTGTGTTTGCTGTTACGTTTGGGGACCGCTGTAGATGGTTTGAAGTCGTTTTCCCTGGTTTAAGCTGTGATAGCTAAATTGATTGCCTGAGTGCAATGGTTGGTCTTCGGACTGTATTGGGAGTAGGGATGGGGGCTTAGTTTTGCTTGATAAACCTAGTGGCTGGAAACCACACAGACAGAGCTAGAGGGCTGGCCTTCTTCTCCATCACCCCTGAATAGCACTGGAAGGGAATGCAGGGCATGAGGGACTGTGTAGCAGAGAAGGGACTAATTCCTTGTGTTGGGTGTGTTTGGGTGTCTTAGAGGTCAGGCTAGTTCTGGTGTAGGTGTTCTTGGCTCTGTAATGAGCTCACTAGCTTAGCCTTGAGCCTTTCCCAACTCCTTGATGGCTTGATAAACCCAACTTTGTTGGCTTGGCTGTGTGTTTTTGTGTATCCTTGGCTACGTGTAAGCCTGATGTTCCCTTATTCCTTGGAGAATCATGCCCAGCTCGGGGGTGGCATCGTTGCTGAGAGATTAAGGAGCATGCTGGCCTATGGTTGGGTGGAACGTTGCAGCAACGTCGCTGGTTGCGGAATGAATTCATCTTAAGATAAGTAGTCTTGTCCATTTTTACTACTGCAACTATATTTACTGTTAATGAATGTAATGAACATGTCGAATGCTTGTAGAAATGTATGTGGTTTCCGCTGTGTATGAAAAATGAATGGAATCTATGCATGTTTCACTGTAATGCATTTCCCTGTAGCACTCTGTTTATGCAATTTTTATCATGTACGTGTTCATGGGGCTCTTAGCCCGCTGTGATTAAAGTTTGGGTCGCGTCCTCTACACTAGTCGGAGGCATGGGGACGTGACAATTTATGTTTCCTGCAATAAATTCTTATTGTTTAATCTTTTACACAACTCTAATAATTAAAAAAAAAAAACTCAATCCGAAAAGGCGACTCAATGCGATTGAGTGAAACAAGTTTTATAAGTATAATTGTTGATTTGCATGTTAAAAGCTTCACATTAGCCAATTGATAATGTTGATTGAAGTTATAAGGCATTCTAACCGTTGGTTCTTTATTATTAAGTTTATAGTGTTGAACATTGTGTTTAAAAAAATAAAAACAAGTATATAAAGGGTCATTTTTTCAACAATTGTCTCAACTTTATAATTTAATTTTTTAGTCTAAGTTCTTTTTTTTACTCTGGTTTGTAATCCCAGGTTTGAATAAAGTAATTATTTCTCATCTTGTATGTCAAAGTAAAAAAATATCTATGTAAGGATGCATTTTCAAGTGAACTTGATATCCAACTCAATGTGTATGTCAAATTTGGTGTTGATGGAGGGTGGGGTGTTTGTTCATAAAAGTGATATGCATTTTAACATTGTCAATTGAGCTAAGTCATTTAGGAATTTGGAGGAAACATAGGAAGGAGGTCAAATACAATCTTGAGTTAACAACTAACTTAGAGGTTGCAATCTTCTATAGTATCAAAACTAATGTGCTCAATATACTACATCCCTAAAGAGTTGTATTCATTAGTTGCAATTATAATGATTGTTATTATAGACAATTCAAAAAACATGTACCAAAAAGACTAAGATAGAGTAGTTATCAGTGGCAGTGGTGATCAATCTTCTATATATAATCAAGTGGTGGTAATCAATTGGAATAGCTACATATGATGATCAACGAGGTGAATAACAACCATTGAAGACATAGTCCCATTAGTTGATTTGTACTTGTTTAGTGAGACCCAATCAACTAGACTAGTAGAAAGGAAGAGAAGTGGAGGCCCATGCCACACTCTTAGTGAGTAAAGTGTACAATCTTATTCACACATTGCAAAGGTTAGTAAAACTTAGTCCCATTGATCTAGTTCCAGACTTTGGATATCGTGCGTGTCCCTATCCACAGTTAATTGTATAAAGATCTCTAATAATATGTGTGTTCCTATCCTTAGACAAAACATATTTAGAAGTGAGAATATGTTCCATCCATCAATGTTTGTTTCAAATTGCAGTATGTCCCAATTCTCACAGAGATTGAATCCTTACCCTTTCAACTATGTCCATACGAAGCGAGGAATGCTAGTTTTATTTAAGGCTACTACATTATAGTCCAGTGATATATGAGTCAAATAAACATAGACATATTAATTATGTATGTGTATGTAAATTGTAGTAACAACTCACCTAAAACTTAGGATGTGTGAGCAATAAAGAGAGATAAAAAAAATCTATACATCTTAGGAGAAAACACATTGTATAAATATCTCTTTAGGAGTGAATAAATCCACGAAGTTTTATGTACACTTCTTTAATTGGATTAAATTGCTATAAGATCAAAGTATTTCACAAGACACATTGACATCCTTGTAGGAGTGCTCTCATTTTGTAACTCATTTATGAAATATGTATAAGAAGATATAAGGTTAATTTACCAACTTATGTGCCAGTCACAATTCTTGCATGCCTAAAGGCACGTGACCATGTACTTTTGAGTCTTTTTTTTTCCAGAAGAAAATAACAGTTCCTTGATATTCATTAGAATCAAAGGTAATGAGATACACATCTATGATACGTAGGTATCATATCCAGTCAAAACCCACAAACAGTGTTCAACAACCTGAGCAACCATGGCCAAGCTCCCAACCAAAGTAAAAAAATACCACAAATAGTGCTCAACAACTTGAGCAACCAAAACCAAGCTCCCAGCCAAAGTCAGCGTTGGGGGCTTGTACAAAACTAAACCATCCAATCATCACCGTCGCTGCCGCCTTTGGTAGAGCAAGATCCTCTTCAAACAAGATGGCGGCGAGGGTTCCAACCCTAGCTGACTGGTACAAGGCCTCAACCTACACAGAAAGAAGCAGCCGACTGTGAAGAGGATCCGTCGAAACGTCTAGGGTGTCACAACAACACCCTAAGCAAACAAGAAAACCATACAGTGAAGCTACTCAAGACGACCATGGAGAGCAAAGAGGGAGAGGGAGGCCATTGACAGAGGAGGCCAAGTCTGAAACTTTGAACATATCTGATGTGCATAACCGTCGAACTGCGACCATATAACTGCCGCATTATGAGACAGAGGCTACAGAAATAGACACAACCACCGAACCAACCTCCTCCATTGCCAACACAATCAAATGCAACAACCGCGTAGTTGCCGCCTCCGCCAACGCCATAGACATCCACCAATGCATCATCAAACACGCCACCAACATCAACATCCAATGCCACATACATCACTACTTGAGCCAAAGCAAGACTAGAGTGTCTCCAAACTACCACCACCGCCATCAAAGATTAATCAAGTCCATGAGAAGGTTGCAACACAGATACCTTCATCCTCAAAGAACTTCCATCCAACAGGCTATTATATGCACCAGACACAGAGATGAAGGAGGGAGGCGGCTAAGAAAGGAGCCCTAGCTGCCATTGATAGGTACAGGTAGCAACTCTCAAACCTTAGTCGACAAGGTCCCTCATGTACTATTGAGTCTTTTATCAAACTGTGCATCTTCACGTGACTCGAGGTGCGCAAGAACTTTGTGAAACGAATAAATATAGCCAACCTCAATTTTCTTTGCATGTTCAACACCAAGTATGCTCGCAAATACAATCAACACTATAAGTTTTGTACACCTAATTGTGATAAACAATAATGCCATTTAAAGTAGGTTAGGTTACATATACACCGTTAGCATAGCGAGTAAACTAAATTGCCCAGAAACGAGAGTAAACAAACTCACGAAAACTACCACGATTCTGAGTTAACGAACTTTCGACCACAGTTAGGCTAGGTCAAGGCAAGGGTCAGATCACAGAGCGGGTATATATACCTACCTTGATCTCTTCTTAACGTCGATAAACTTGATCTTATCTAAGCGGTTTCCCTGATCGCGGTCTCTATGAGGAGAAAGGGTGGTCGAATGAGTGAAGCCATGTTGCCGCCGTTGTTTCTTGCGGGCATGGTAGTAGGCTTGCATCTATCCGAAACCCTAACCCTCCCTTCAAATGTTCCTTCGACAGGCATACAAGCCGCCGTGACGAATGCCCGCGAGTTGAGCCCATGTATATCTGGGCAATGCTACATCCATGGGCTCACCCACTTATCAAAATTCAGAACTGATAGTTTTCTGTTTATTCTGTACAAATATTGCGTGCTATCGTATGTTTTGGATTGATTGTTACTTTGGCTTTGTTTGCAGGAGCTTTAACCGTGGAGTTTCCTCCACATTCGAGTCCTTAAATCGGTTGTTAAAAAAGAATGGCCCCGATTTCTTCCCCGAAAGGTGATCCGGGTAATCTGTTGATTGTCGATGCTATTATTTAGTGCCTGAATAATTTTGAAGAACCCTAAAAGGGTTTAAGGCTTGGGTTTTGGTTAATTAATTACAATGATTTCATATTCTAGGGTAGTTCAAGTGGCACTCTTTATCTTCATTTCTAAGATGTTCATGAAATTCTTATCTGGTTTCTCCTATATATTTAGGGTTTTCTTTTGAAACTTAAGAGATTTGTACTTGAAGAAAGTTGTTGCAAAATTAAAAAAATAATTTTGCAACTTGACATCTATACTTAAGAAAGTTGTAGAAATAAAAATAATAATTTTATGTTACCAGAGGTACTATTATGTGTGACATAATCTTTATATGACATGAATTTTCTCAGCAAGAATGTCATATATACCAGTCAATCAAATAACACATACACAAACCAATCAAATATTACAATAAAGTTAACAAATACACCATCCAATCAAATGTTACAAATGATTGAAATAAGCTCACCACATAGTGAAGTCTAACATAAAATTGACTTATACCCTATCCATATACACTACCTACACTTAAACACACTAAATTAACCTACACTTAAACACACTAAGGTAATTTAGTGTGCTTTATTCCATACTTTACCCTTGATTCCAACATCAATCTCCTTAATTCACTATTTTATTCATATTAACGTGTGCTATACAATGAGTGTACATAGGGTAAATACTTGTTTCCAACATCAATCTCCTTAATTCTCTATTTTATTCATGTTAACTTGTGCTATACAATGAGTGTACATAGGGTAAATATGAATAGGGTAAATATGAATTGTTTTGGGGTAAATTTTCAATGTTAAAATAGATGTAATTATGCAAAGGTAATTACTCAAAATGCTCTATTGACTGCAAATTACAATAAAATTAGCATCCATGTTTTTTACTATGCTTAAAACCATGTTTTTTATATGGTATTAAGGGTTGATTAATGGTTTAGCATTAGGGGTGTTAGTTGGTCTTCTAAGTTAGACTTTGGGGATTTGATTAGTGCCTTGGGTGAGGGAAAAGAGCTTAGAGAGTTTACCGAGATGCTTTCTTGTACTCATAAATGGCATTCTTTATATAAACAAATTGACATAAACTATCTATTTATTCATATATTTATTTGCACTAACAAAAATGATCTATCATTGTTGATAAATAAAAGATGAATTACAATTTCTATCAATCTAGGAATCTTCATTCACATTATTACTTTCTTTATCATCCCATGCATCCTTGTCATTATTCGTATTCTTGCTACAGGGCTTCTAATTTAAGACTTTGGGGATTTGATTAGTGCCTTGAGTGAGGGGAAAGAGCTTAGAGAGTTTACGGAGATGTTTTCTTGTATTCATGAATGGCATCCCTTATATAAACAAATTAACATAAACTATCTTGTTATTTATGTATTTAATTGCACTAACACAAATGATCTATCATTGTTGATAACAAAATGATGAATTACAATTTCTATCAATCTAGGAATCTTCATTCACATTATTAGTTCCTTTATCATCCCATGCATCCTTATCATTATTCATATTTAATTATATACTTATTCATATTCTTGCTACACCATCATGCTAAACTTATATTGCATCATCTTCATCATTAAGAAAATTTGTTCTTAGATAAGTAAATATTTAACAACTATTTTCATCATTTTCTTTATATTCTATTTTGTTGCATATTAATCATTTAAATTCTATGTTATTTTATCAATCATTGAAGTCTTCTGGATATGTATGTATAGCTGATCACCACATGAAGATTGACCTCCAACCCTATGATGTCGTATTCCTAAAGAGACATTGCTATCATCAAATTCTTGTTCCTCTTGAACTTCATGATCATGATAATTTGGTTTAAAAATTATATTATTACTAGATCCATCATCATTGATATTCATTTCTTCCCTATCCTTACGCCTCACCTATATTTTGCTAGTCATCATTGTTGTGCTTCATATTCATTAACAGATGATCAAATACAATCTTTAATTTTGGATCATAATGTATGACGACTAGTTATTCTAATGAACATACATAAATTTGATCGTTGTTATAACATTGTTAGTGATTAATAGACAAATGTGTTTCGTAAATAACTAAGAACTTATATAGCTTGCACGTGTGTGGCTCATTGGTGATTCGCTTGATATGAAGTCACATGTTCTAAAGGAGTTCACAAGTTCAAATAACACCTGGGCTTACTCGTGTCCCATGCTTGTCGGATGTTGTGGGGCACCTAGGGGTATAGTGGTAGCGAGAATGGATCGATCCGTCACGTGAGTACTAGCCCAGTCCTCAGTTGCTGATTTCCCTAGTCACAAAAAAAAACAAATAAACAAACTAAGAACTTATATAATATTTTTACCTTGTATTTATGTTTGATTGAGTGAGAAATATCTGCTCAAAATGAATTGGTAGAAGGTACTTTGAGGAATCTACAATGAATTGGTAGAAGGTACTTTGAGGAATCTACATAAAACTATATGCTATGTAGATCATGCCTTATTGTCATCTCAAATGTTACATACCATCTACATTTGAATAATTGTTAATCCAACTCGACAATTTCTTGTTTTTTCTAACATAGTGAAGACTCTCTTTAATAATATTCTCATAATTTGTACTTGCTTGAATTAATTGTTTGAATTTAACCATGATGTCGCAATGAAAGAATCAACCATGATATCATTTTTGTTAGTGCAAATAAATATATATTTTTCTTTGACATCATATAGAAATGTTGGATCCCATTTTCAATCATGTTTGCATTTACCTGTGCATCATTGATTCCATCTTGAATTTGTTCACTAATCCATTCTAGTGTGGAATCTTTGATCCATTCCCCATTTAAATAAGTGGGAAGATGAGTATTTCATGAATTCAATCTCTTCAATTCTCTCCACTTGTAATGCTTCATCCATTTTGTGTTATATAATCTACAATGTTGGGCAATAATAGTTGGAAAAATGTCTTGGTTCGTTCGCTTTTGGTTGAACTTCTGGTCTCGAGTGGTTAGTTGCTGGTCGAGTTTCATAAGTAAAGAGTCTAGGGTTTGTAGGTCAAGAGGTAGGGCGGGTTGGTTCAAATTTAGTTGCGATGGATATTGGTTAATATTCTCCAAGTTGCCTTGGTTGTGGGTGTGTACCTTGGGAGCATAAAAGTATGAACTATTAGATGAAGACATGGAAATCATGACTTGTCATAAGGCAACGTGGGATGATCTGCATCATTGTCATTGTTTTTGCTTTCCTCAAAACACATTCATTGCCAAGACGACTAATTAATACATTGTAGGAAACAAGGAAATTATCCTTGACCACATTGATTGGTTTAAAATCATATCCTTTCTCTCGATGCTTTCGAAGAAGGAAACATGACCAACATTTCACCTACCATTAAGGTGAATATTTCCATCACTCTTGGCATCACATAAAACATCACTTGGAACCTTTTGTTCCGAATAAGAGGTAGTCTTTTACAAAGTATTATTCCATGAGTCTAGGGATAATTTCACTTGGTCATATGTAGAAATTTCAATGCTCGACCTAGCATTGTTGAACATCATATTAACACATGGCTTGATGCTTCACTAGTATGACATAAAGATTGATTATTACACCCCTCCAAGGGACCTACTATCAAAGCATATATTGAGAAACTCCATCGTACAAGGTTCATCCATCCATTATACACACATCTTGGGTATCCAAGCTTAACCTTGTTAATAAGTTACATGGAACCATTTGAGTGTGTGCTAATTTTAGAGCCTTGAATCAAGTGTCTCAAAGACAAATTTTAACCTCCTTCATCAACCAAGTGGTTGATGCTTGTGCTAGAGATTAAGTCCTATAGTTTATGGACATATTTTTTGGATACAATCAAATACATATGCACTAGTAGAATTTGTACAAAACAACTTTTACTATGCCACAGAGCACTTTTTCCAATCATTTATGAATTTTGGGCTTAAGAATGACAAAGTTGCATTTTGAGTGCACTATTTCCTAAGTGTTTAATGACCTAGTATGCATCATCTTGGCATATCTTGATGACGTTATGACCATGTCCAGAAAATGAGCCAACCATCTCAATGACCTTCGTACCATCTTTTTGTGACGTTGACAATACAACATACACTTGCCCCTTTAAATGTGTATTTTGCATCACAATGGGACATTTTCTCATGTTCAATGTCTTCCAAGAGGGGATCATTTTCAATCCCTTGAAATTTTAATCCATCCTTGAACTACGCCCTCCGAAGACCTGATGTCAATTGTAGAACATTCAGGGAAAAACCAACTTTATTCATCGTTTTGTTCCAATTAGCTACACAAGCACATGGATTTCTACATATTCTTTGAAAGGATGTATGGCTTTCCAATTTAACAAGAAAGCACTAAATTCCTTCAAGGAGTTGAAGAAGGCACCTCTAATCCTTTGGTTTCCACACTCAACTTTGACCAGGATTTTATCTTGTAAATATTGACATCCCCTGTCTTGGTCGCATGTATCTTAGTTTAGATAAGTGAGGACCATTGAAGCACATCATTTACTACATCAATAAAAAACTATCTAGGCAACCACTCATTACAACCATGATAAATATATTGGCCTTGGCTACAATCCTCTTAATGCAGAAACTACGCCACTACATCTTGCTAAGTAAAATAACCATAGTCACAAACTTAAATCCCATGCAATACATATTATGTTGATGACTTGTCAATGGTAAGTTTACTAGATTTATCATCATTCTTCATGAATTCGACCTCAAGTTTGTGATGCCAAAAAGTAAGAAATTATTAGCTCTTGCTGAGTTTAGAATTGATCTTCTAACTTTTGAACTAGGACCCCTATAAATGGAAGTTTCCTATTGAACATGTGTTCATACTTTTTCCAAAGACCCTTGATATGGAGACATCTTAACATATATCTGCACACAAAAATTCACTTCACTTCTGATGTGACGATCATCATTGTATCCATCACCAATCCCCTCGTTATCTTCTCATTGGAGACATTCTCTGTTGACAGGGCTCCGACATCATCTTATGATGACGCCTATCACACGATGAGGGTGAGTGTGTTGTTAACGATTTCGATGGTGGTGCATGCAACGACTACTTATCTAGATTAAACATTGCCCAAAAAATCCTCCATGTTGGCTACTTTTGGCCATTGCTCTTTAAAGATTGTATTCATGCCATCAAAATATGTGAAAACTGTCAAACCTTTTCTAACAAAACTAGAGTTCCTCCATCTCCTTTGCGGTCTATCTTCACTACCGTCTCATTCTGCAAATGGAGAATTGACTTTATAGAGTTCCAACCATCATTCTCTAATGACCATAAGTATATCATCGTCATAATTGATTACTTTACCAAGTGGTTCGAGGCAATCACCACCTTCAACAACACATGCACCATCGTTACTATATATATTTTTTTAACTAGGCCATTACATGTTTCAATGTATCTAAATAATTGGTATTATTGGTTGGGATTATTTAGAAATATATACTGGATCAAACTAAATTCCTAAATTATATATATTTTTAGAAATTGTCTTTCTTTTTGGGATTCACCCATGAAATTTTCACCCCTTACTATCCACAAGAAAATGACAAGGTTAAGACCATCAACAAATTCCTTTAAACTATTCTTCAAATGGAAAATCAAGAAGAACAAGTCCAATCAGCACCACATGTTCTCATCATTCTGTGCATCCAAAACTTCAATTAAAGCTGCTATGGTATTCACTTTAGTCATTTATTTTATGATGCCAAGGTAGTTTTACCCATCAAATGTGAGATGCCCACCCTCTAAATTGTCATTAAACTATGTTTCGTTACAGAAAAATGAGGCCATGAAAAAAATTCCAAAGCTCATTAACAACCGCCATGTTTTCCCTTGCATCTTGTACTCATTTTTTTATGAAAAAAGTGACACTAAATTAGAACGGGTAAGTTTGTCCCCCTTTGGAAAATACTGTACATCATCAAATAATTTAAAAAAAAACATTGTAAATGCACAATTTTATGTTTCTTTTTTTAATCTTTTTTACCCACATATTGTTTCTCAAACACCATTCTCGTTTTCTTTGTAAATGACATCAAGTATGGACCATTATGTTGGATTTAATGATGTCATAATACATTAGTAAAAGAATCTCACATTCACTAGTTGGGCTATTTATATCCCGATCTATACGCTTTTCCACAAGGGTGGAGCACGTGTGGGTCATGCCACTAATAACCAATCAAAATATGATGCCATTATTAGATTATTGGTTGATACAATCCACTTTTGCATTCACCATATTCACATATGGATTCTCAACTCCTTGTTGCACATTTCAATAATGTCTTCTGCATTTGTGATCCATGTCTCTTTTTATAATGATATTTAACATCGATGATTTTTATAATGATATTTAACACCGATGACGAAGAAGTCATAAGCGGACACCAAGACACCTTCTACATAAGGTATTGACTTCAAAACAATGAAATTTATAGAAAATTAGAGTCTATTTGCTACTTCCCTAGGGAAGAGGCGACCAATCACTACCCCATCCTTAAAGGTGTGACCACATCCATCTGGTTGCTACATTGGTCCTATAAAGCATGACTAAGCTTTCAAATTGGGCAAAACCAAAAACACTAAAACTACCCATTCAAGTAAATAAAGGTTCAATTTTGAATGGAGGAGACTTGTAATGTGCACTTTATAATAAGCATCTTGTTTAGACTTTATTCAAATCTATAAAAGATACCTATGGGGTGAAAATGGCGAGGTTAGACAAAGGTGGAAAATCATTATAATGTTAGAGAGCAGGATGATTCTATTGTTCAAAGTTTTTTTTCATTTAAGTTAAAGAAAAATGAGAAGATACATATGGGGTGAAAATGGCGAGGTTAGACAAAGGTGGAAAATCATTATAATGTTAGAGAGCAGGATGATTCTATTGTTCAAAGTTTTTTCATTAAAGTTAAAGGAAAAGGAGGTGACTCTAAAGAACAACGGAGTACAACAAGCAAAGTCAAAGATTGTAAGTACTGCATTTCTCTTGGTTGAACCTGGTCAACAATAACAACTGATGAACCTGCCCGTGCTAGTTACCCCATCTACGCTCTTACTGCTACTTATGTTGGCTCTCCAAATTGGCTCTAAACTAATTACCCATGTTTCTTTTACTTAGTCAAATGATTATGGATCAATGATAAAAACAACTGCTCAGTCCTGGCAACTTGGTCTTCATCCACTGGTAGTGCAGTCTATTATAAAACTCGCTCTCTTATGGAGAAAGGAGTACAACAAGCAAAGTCAAGGATTGTAAGTACTACACTTCTCTTCAGTGATTAATACAAATCAACTAGCTTAGGTACCCAAACAAAAAGATATATGAGTTATGTGTTTTGGATTTGTAAAGAATAAATTAGTTTCTTTATGTGTGTTTATGATTATTTACTTGTTTGGATGAGAAAGCTTTTGTTTTTTTTGTTTTTTCTCTGTAAACATAAATGTTCTTACAACTTAAGATAAAAAATCAAAATTCTAGAAATGTTCTTACCCAGACATATATCTAGATTTCAAACAATTTAAGATCCAATAGACACCATACCTTCTACAACTTGCAACTGCATTAATTAATCTACAACAAAATTGATAATGATAACCGTAAACATATACCTAGATTTCAAACAATTTAAGATCCAATAGACCCATACCTTCTGCAACTGCATTAATTAGTCTGCAACAAAATTGATAATGATAACCGTAAAGTCATACCAATTAATTAAACATATAAGAAAAGTCATACGAATTAAATACAAAATCCATGCAATGGGCAGGTCATCACTTCACTGTGTCTTCAAAGTAATTACCAGAAAACTGACAAATTTTCTGGGCAGCTGCAGTGTCAATGTCGTGATGAGGGTATATGAATCCGCAGGGTTTGTTGCAAACACGTGGAGTCTTTGTATTGGACTGGTAGACCACGATGGGTAAAAAGAAACAAACTTGGAATGAAAAAAGATTCAGAGGTATCCAATAAGTCTAATTAGATTACGCCGACCAAAAGCGAAAGAAGTAAATAAAATTGTAACAGCACCAGATGGAAGCATTAACTGGGGACCAAGTCAGTTCTGAAGCATCAGCGTTAGATGGAACTTGAACCACAGGAGTACATGATTCGGAAGAAGATACGATCGCATGTCACAATTACCGGCTAGAGCCAGAATTGGTGGACTTGGGGTTTTGGGTAACAGAAATCACAAAAGCAGGCTTTGTGGGATCGGGTAAGCCAACAAATTGAGGCGAAAGCATCAACATGACTGTAGACATCGATGGTCGAAGTGATGGGTCTGCTTGCGTACACAAAAGACCAACATGAATGCATCTCAAAGCTTGCTGCTCATCGCATGTTTCAATTATAGTTGGGTCTATCATCTGCACAATATTTTCTCGTTTATATGAGCTCCATGCCTGCATTTTATAAACATGATGAAAAGATCCATAAGATGGGCGTTTGGTTTTATGGTCAATTTGTACAGAAGCCAATGTATATAAGTCAACCCCGCCATCTTATCTCGGGCTAAATGGATTATGGATGTTAAGCTAACCAGGTTTAAACAAAGTAGATATGCTGCAGAAATTTAATGAAAACGTTATGAGAGTATCTCACCCATCCTACAAGCGTTTGCATTTCAGATGTCGAATTATAATCCGAGCTCTTTCTTCCAGTCACAAGTTCCAGGAGAACAGCGCCAAAGCTATAGACATCAACTTTTGCAGATAATTGCCCGTGCAGAGCATACTCTGGTGCCATATACCCGCTGCAGATTCAAATTACAATGTAAGCGATACATTTAAGAATTGAGTAATGATAAAGGGAAAGTTATTTGCAGCTTTGGATCCCAGAAGGTAGAAGATGAACCAGGATGCAATTCCCGGTAAAACAAAGATGGCAAAAAGTACAAATTACAATATTAAACAGCTTCTTATAATTAAATAAGCATACATAAAACCCTATGCATCCCTAAATGTTAATAGCTTTGAGCAGTGTGTGCGTAATGATTCGGTTGGAATCATACTAAGTTCCTGCAACTCTTGTGCTGACGTGAGTCTCATCTTCAGGGAAAAGTCTCGCTAACCCAAAATCTGCTATTTTAGGATTTAGTTGCTTGTCCAACAAAATATTGCCTGCTTTGATATCTCGATGAACAATTCGCAGCTGAGAATCGTGGTGAAGATAGACAAGCCCTCGAGCAACTCCGAGTATGATGTTGTAACGCTTTTGCCAATCAAGATGTTTGTTTGGGTCTGGGTCTGCATCCATACACGCAGTACACTAATTAATTATCTATATGACCGAGTCACCAGGTTGAAACAGTGTGCTTTTATGTATTTAAAAAAAAATGGAAGTTACTCACCGAGTAGGATTTTATCAAGGCTCTTATTCTGTAAATACTCATAAACAAGCAACCTTTCTGATCCCTCTGCGCAACAGCCTAGTATGTTCACCACATTTCTATGCTGAATTTTGGCCACGAGCTTAACTTCATTCAAAAATTCTTTCCTTCCTTGCATAGATTTTAAAGACAACTTCTTCACAGCTATTTGTTTTCCATCTTCAGTAGTTCCCTAAGACATTTAGATGAAAGACCCGTATGAGTGATTCTGTCAAATACATAAGATTAATTGTTCTAGAGTCTAGAATGTATTTGTTTTCAAGCTAGCAATCTGCATCTAACAATCAAGCGTGAGGTGGGAGCAACCCACCAATTCTTTCTAATTAGCCTATGCTACCTTGTATACAGGACCAAATCCTCCCTCTCCGAGCTTGTTATCATCATGGAAATTCTCCGTAGCAGCTACCAATGTTTTCTTCTTAAACATCACAATTTGCTGATCCTGACTCATTAGTGCGTCTTCTTCATGACCTATACAATGAACATTCACAGCTACATCAACAAATAAAAAAGTGGCCAAAAATTGAATGATGTCCAACTTAGCTCTCTTTATAATATGGATAGATCTCTTAGCTCTCTTTGAAAAATGTCTAAAATTTTGTTTTCAAAATCAGTCTAACATAGTAGCAGACTGCGACTATTGTATTGTAGCTGTGATGATTCGTCATATCATACTTTCGCACCCAGAGAAGTGCTGCAGCGGTGATCTATCAACTCTCTCTGTGTGCGCTTCTCTATTTAACAGTTCTAGACCATGTACTCACTATTCTGGATCTAAACCTGCGTCTGATCATATGCTACTAGTGAAGACAGAAAACTCAGGGTAGACTTGAGTTAGCGCTAAGTCATAAAATTTCTTTTAAGGGAAGGTTTTGGGATAAAAAAATACTTTAGGGTACATAAGGAGTAAATATAAACTTGGAAATTTAATATGATGTTTCATTTTTTACAAAGTTTGGGTTCTCAAAACTTTCACAAAACACATAAACTTGAGCTTCTAACTTTTCACAGAGTTTTCTTTCTTCTTGTCCCCACTTCGCTTCATCTCTGTATTTCTGTATGTTTGTGTGCCTATATCTATAAATTTACAGTTACAATTTATTTTTTATAATAAAAAATTTACTATCTACCTAGAAACTTAGCTTCAGCAATTTAATTTGACTTTGACTAACTACTTATATAAGACATAAACTCTTCATCCTCACAGTTAGTCTCACAGTTTCTGACTTGCTATAAACTCTTACAGAGTGCTGGTTTGCTAGAGAACCAACAAAGAACATCATTCGGTATTGCCCAAACAAGGACATATAGCAAAAAGAAATGGGTACTTTGAAAGTACTACTAGACCAAATAATGATATGCAATACCTTCGTTTCGCCTTCCAAATATGGCGGACTTCAATCTTCTCCAGGTTATTAAGAGGCATACAAATAACAGGACAAATAAACCATCCACAACACCTATAATTATGAAGTGGTTGATATGCGGACTGTTATGTTTAGTTGACGGCGTGATCTGCTTCGTCGGTGCTTCAACATGAGGTGCTGGTGCAGGAAGAGTAGACAAGTTAAAGAAACTATTGATGTCATAACGAACTGTGCAGCTTGCCTTCAAACCCTCAAGGCCTTCCATTCCGGGATAAAGTGCCAAAATATCATTTATTGTATTTGACAAACATGTTTTGCAGTCCTCTGTAGATATATCTCTTGTGCACTCGGTCTGAGCGTAAATCTTTCGAAACAAGGAGTCTTCATTCATTCCGAAAGCACATCGTTTCATCGCAGATGGCGCTTCACCTAATAATTTGGACAACAGCTTCACAAGAACAGGAATAAAGACGGAAGGGTTCGTAACATTGGCCTTTGTGTTTTCATACGGTCCATTGTCTGACATTTGTCCAAAGAAACTATAATTTTCATAACGCAAGTAACAGAAATCTAACCAAACTCTAACGCCGACGCTATTCGGACACATATGTTGAATCTGGGTTGTCACCAACTGTGAACAATTATAGCATTGGTCCAGTGTTGTGTCTCCCCTGCATTGCAGCATGCCGGATATTTGGTCGGGACCTTGGCCATACAAACTAGTGTTGAACCCTGTTTGGGACGTGTGTTGAACAAGATTATTGAAGACCATTTTCAGATTGCTCTCAAACTTACTGCCGTTTTTATACTTAGCGCCGTTGCAAATAGAATAAGCATTTGACTGCTGTCCGTTGCGAATAATGAGCAAGGCCATAACGAGAGTTACGTAGAACAGTCTGCTCAGGATCATGAGAGAGCATCCAGAACCCCTTCCATGGTGGAAGTTGATATTTGTTAGAATTTCCATGGCCATTGGACAAAGGAGACGGACTCTAATGTTCCACAAAACTCTCGCACAGATAAAAACAATATCATATGATAATCAATAGATGATTCAGGGATGACCATTTGAATATTCTACAAGCAATTAGGGCAGCCATTCAAGTCAATTAGCATTCCAAGTCAATTAACGTGCCAACTTCGGCAGAAAAGACCTCAAGAGATGAACCCATTCAACACGGAAGAGGGCTCACAGATAAAAACTACGTCATATGATAATCAATAGATGATTCAGCGATGATCATTTGAATTTTCTACAAGCAATTAGGTTCCACTCAAGACAAAAGAAGTCACTCTAGTCAATTAGCATTCCAAGTCAATTAACGTGCCAACTTCTGCAGAAAAGAGCTCAAGAGTTGAACCCATTTAACACGCAAGAGGGCTCACTGCGACCTTTCAGATCTGTTAATTATCGTCCGGTAACTACTAAGTTCCTTCCATTCATGAATGTTTTGCACTTTCCAAGGCTGGATATCCTTTTCGCTCATAAGATGATAAAGGTATTGACGTTTGAACGGGGCAAGAGGCTATATGACACTGACACTCTCTTGACGGAGATTTAATGACAATCACCTTCATGGAAAATGTACACCATACACTCCAAGGTAATTCGCCATCCGACTGTTCAAGATTTAGTGAGTCGGATCCCAAGAAACACATAATATTTTATAATAACCACTTAAGCAGTCCAACGAATACATAATATCTTATAATAACCACTTAAGCAATCCACTTCGAATAAATATCCACACAAAATGAAAGTCAATAGTTATATTTAAATCAATAACGCTATTGTCACAAGTCATGACCAACCACTTTCACCATGAGAAAAACCAATTTGATCACGCAACTATTGGATAAGATGAGAAAAACCAATTCGATCACGCAACTATTGGATAAGATGGAATAACTCTCGTGACCATTGAAGTCAATAGTTAGTATACGGATACGTGTTTATATTTCACAATTTCGGATTTGTTAAGATTTATGTTTTTTTAGAAATGGTATATGAATGAGATAAATATACTATTTTGATTGATGTTTTATGGTAGTTTTTTAAATTTTAAAATAAATAATTATAAAAGAAAAAATATAAAAAATAATTAGTAGTTGATGCATGGATAACTCTTTTTATGGTAGATAATCCATTTAGCTAGAAGAAGGTAAGTAATAACATGTAGTTGACTTGTGACTTATGGGTGTTCACCAACCACAAGTTAAGTGGTTGTAACAAGATAGATAGAAACATAGCTCCAAGACATAAAAATCATTTGGAAAAACAATATAAGGTTAAATGTTCTATTTGTCAATGAAAAGTAACAAAAATGACATTAAAAACTATGCCAATGTAATAAAAGACACTTATATTTACAAAGTGATGTATGTATTAACAAGGCGTAGCATCAATGGTGTATATTCCCTTCCCTTAGGATTGTCCTTTACAACATTTAGGATTGTCCTTTACAACTCTTTAAAGAAAGCCAATAATGTATCTTGGCCAAAGTGAATAATACTACAAGTGGACAATGTCTACATGAAGACACTGTCAGTAAGTCACTCAACAATGTCTAATTTTGTTAGTTTTCCTTTCACATCAGTCCAACCAATCAGTAAAAGTAGACACAAATTAGAAAGAGAATCATTGAAACCTATGTATGTAATATAGCGTTTATTTAAGTATTGTTGGTTTTCATTGGATCATTGGATACTTACAGGTGAATTTCCTTGCTCAAATCTAAGTAGATGGATAGAAAATAAACAAACATAATATGTAAGACCATATCCATCCATAGTCAACCGTTACCTTCGTAAATACTGTCACATAACTATTTCATTATTATTAACAAAATTAACAAAATTAAGCATCTTCATGTTAGCTTATAAATCCAATTCAATAATATCAACAACACAAGAGTGGAACTGTTCCAGCGTATATATCTACATTTTATTATTTTGAAAATTTAGAAACAATTGTATTAATGTTTAACATATTAAATAAGACCAATATATATTTACAAAATAAAACAATAAATTTTAATCTAAAAACCAAGCAACAACTTTCATCATTATTATTATTATTATGTTGAGCTTATAGACCTGGTTTCCATTCAGATTCAAATAATTTTAAATTATTGTAGACTGGTGTTGATCATTCTCCAAAAGATTCCAATGACCGAGAAATTTGAATTGAACTTTCCATGACGACAACAATAAAGATAAAAACATAATGTTAGTGTTACACCACTAAATACAAGAAAATTTACGTGTGTTAGGATTGCTTTGGAATAACCAAGATAGTGATACATAGTAATTTTAAAAGATTCAGCAATACACAGTTCCATTTAAGGGGATTCCATTTTTCAAAGTTTGAATCGTCCTTTCAAATATTTTAACACATTAACAATGAACATATGAAATGTGTGGCTTAACCAAACCCTATCCATGGATTTCCATTTGCATTTTTCACAATTTCGCTTCACTTTTAACAAGATTTTCTGCACAATGAAGCATAAAAAACATCAAATAATCACTTCATAAATAAACTGAAACATCTTAGCAGCTGCTAAAAAGTAATTGTTTTTGACGGTTTCCTGAAAGTAATAACTATTGACGACTGCCTGAAATTAATAATTATAATTATTGCTGAAAATACAAGGAGAGAGCTCTGTATACAGACCACATACGGACAAGCAATAAAAGAGGCTTTCATAGCTCTAATTCACAGCTTGAATTTCTCTGTCTCAAACAGGGAAGCATTAGAGTCCATTCCAGAAAGCCTTTTGGTCTTCGCTCTCATGCAATTTCAACATTTTTCCATTAGTTAACGTTGTCTCTGGCTTTTGATCATCAAACGACAATAATTTTATGCTCGTGACCTTGCAATCTCTTTGACTATTGTTTGGAAAGCAACGAACACATTTGTAGAGTCTATCACATATGTTTCCATGAAGAACATATTTTCAGACTAGGGAAGTGTCACTTCGTTGTCTATCATAATCTCTCTTGCATCCTTTAGGTCGCAGTTGTTTCCAACGAGCATTGCCACAACACACGCATTGGAATGCACTGCAAATCACTAGAAATTAAGTTCATAAAAATTCCTGCCAATTATTTTGTCGTTTGAAAACAACCATCGTCAGGACTCATGGAAACAACGTCATTATATACTCAACACATAACATGACGTCATTATATACTCAACACATATTGCTTTTCATGCAACCTGCTATTGAATCTACGTAGAGTTTTATTTTTTTGGACTGCAATGTTCTTTGCAACAATAATCTTGAAAAGGCTTGTAGTTCTTTACCTCAGCAATAATCTTCCACCGTTTGAATTGCTTAAATCTGATGAGAGTCCCCAGAACAAGATCTCTAGGAATTGGTTCTCCCTTCTTTCGTATACCGCGAAGAACGGGAATAACCGAACCATAGGTTTCTATATCTTTCATCATCTTCCTCTATTTTCGTTGTGTTTTTTCGTTAAGACTTCTACTTACTGGTTTAGGAGATTCGGCACATGTATTGCCTATTTTTGTCCTAGGGGTAGATACAACGAGGCATACAACACTTGCTCGTTTTGCTCTTCCATTTATTGCAATAAAACCTGGACCAACTTGCAGGCTTTGCAAGTCCGCTGGATTACACTGATGAAGCCACCAGTTGCTACAAACATCCATTTTACTAACAAGTCAAGACACACTCCACCAAATAACCAAACTACCAGTGATTAACCAGATTAAATGACTGCCTCACAATTTTGAATGTTGCCTCGATTAACGCGTAGGTGAAAAAACAACGACAAAATTGCAAACCTTTTAAAAACCATGAATATAGCATGAAATTGCAACAACATGCTGGTAAAACAAGCAAAATGAGATATCAGACTCTCCTGATTTCATCACACAATGTATAATCAACATCATTTATATGTTCTGCCATCGATTTCTTATGTCGAAATACTAATTCGAGAATGCAAAAGTATGCAATTTTTTTTTATCAATTCCTAAATCGACCGCTATCACAAGTAATCAATTTTTTTCTTGGGGAATGAAAACGCCTTGGGAATGGAATCCATGTGCGAGGAGCAACATACACATTACAATTTTAAGCAAATCCCAGAAGCAAATGTTCCTTTTTCAAAGACCGGTAGAAAGCATTGGTTATGTTACAACATAGAATTATAATATGTTATAACATAAAATTATAAAGTGTGTATAGTGTGTGTTACCGACTCTCAAACTAGCATCGATGCACATGTTGGAAAAATGTAATTACTCGCAGATTTGTACTTGACTTCCAGCCGACAAGATCTTGTCTATCAGTTTGACAAGAAGGAAAAGTCCACAATTCGGCTCTGTAAACCAGTCGAATTTATTTCAGAAGCTAAGTTGTTAGGTAGATAGTTATTATAGTCTTTAATGGCAAGTCAGTTGGCCCATGCTGTAGCAATCTTCAGGTTGCCTATAAATAGAAGAAGCATTTTGTAAATCAGTTTACACAGACACAAGAGAAACAATATACACTGAAGGAACTCCGGGTGAGAAAGAGAAGTCAAAGCTCAAGCTTCTGTGCATGTGATTTAGCTGGAGAGCTGAAGCTCTGTGGACCGACGAGTCTGGACCGACCAGTTTGTAACCGACAAGTTTGTAATACTTTGTTATTTCCGCATAGTTAATATAAGAAATAGTTTGTGGTTGAATGCATGATTTTTTGGCCGCATATATTTCCAGATTTACTTCTGTAAATGTCTTTTACAATTACTAATAAGTAAAAGAACAAGAACCCATAAAAATCTCACCACGTGAAAGTTCCATGTTTTACGGCACATTGGTCGACTCAAGTCTTCCTACATATTTGGGCATATGTTTCTCATAAGTTATTTGGATTTGTAAATGTGTCTATTATACTTCATTTTACTCACAGGTGAAAAGTATTTGTAATTTCTTAAGTCTTTAGACTAAGAAATATATTCTGCAGATTTCGACCAAAGTGAGCCGACTAGAGTGGTCGAGCCAACTTGGTCGAAGAGCTGACTTGGTCGAAGCAACCGACTTGGTCGGAGAGCCGACTTGGTCGAAGCAGCCGACTTGGTCGAAGCTGTCGATTTGGTCGAAGAACCGACTTGGTCGAAGTAAAAAGTGGTCGAGGTAAAAACCGGTCGGACAATTAAGTCGGAGTAATTTTGGTCTAGTGTAGGACCGACTAAAATTTATAAACTTGTCTAGTCGAACATAGGCAAGTTTCACCCCACTGGTGAAAAAGAAAAGTGGTTGGCGTGAAAAGTAAAAGTAAAAATTATTTTTTTAAATTTCGACTGAGCCCTAAACCCAAGTTTAGTCAGCTTGGTTTTGGCTATCTAGTATCAGAGCTAGGTTATATCAAAGCTTGGTATTATATCAGAGCTTGGTTATATAGCAAGGTTTATATCAGCCCAAGATTTTAGGAAAGAAATATTGTCTTAAAAGGTGGAAATTTAATTTTCTAAGGAAAGTTAATTAAAAAAATTAAAAATGGCTTCCACTTCTGGTTCATTGCAACCTCCAAGTTTTACAGGAAAGAATTATGAATATTGGTCTTTAACAATGAAGGCTTTATTCAGAGAACAAGATGTCTGGGAGATAGTCCAACATGGTTATGCAGAACCAACAGACATGGCAGCATATAACAATCTCACACAGGCTGAGAAAAATGTCTTGAGAGAACAGAGGAAGAAAGATGGAAAAGCTCTGTTTTTCATACATCAAGCTATGCATGAGAGCATACTCCCAAGAATAGCAGCATCGACTAATGCCAATGAAGCATGGGATACATTGGAGACTGCCTATCAAGGTTTGGATAAGGTAAAGACATCCAAGCTGCAGATTCTGAGAAAAGATTTTGAATCTTTGTCCATGAAAGATTCAGAGAATGTAGACACATTCTACACCAGAGTTGTTGGGTTGATAAACCAACTAAAATCTCATGGAGAACCCGTATCAGACCAAAGGGTTGTTGAAAAAATTCTCAGAAGTCTTCCCCCAAGATTTGAAAACTTGGTTGTGACCTTAGAGGAATACACAGACATGTCGACATTCTCCATGATGAGCTGCAAGCTTCACTCATCAATCATGAACACAGAATCAGTAGATCATAGACATCATTGGAAAGTGCATTTGCAGCACAGTCATTCATAAGCCGTGGTAGAGGCAGGGGGAGAAACAACTCCAGAGGCAGAAGTCTTGTAAATGTCGGTGGCAGAGGAGATAATTAGAACCCAAGTCAGCCAAGTGGCCAGAGGTTTGATAAATAAAAAATTCAATGTCATTACTGTAAGAAGTTTGGTCATTATGCATATGAATGCAGGAAGAAGCAATATGACCAAGGAAGGCAAAGCCCAAGTTAGTCGACCAGCACCAACACTTCGACAGGTGCAATGTTAATGGCATCGACATCTCCACTTGAATGCAATGATGTTCAAGAAAGTCCACATGACATATGGTACCTAGACTCAGGATGTAGCAACCATATGACTGGTAATTTAAATCTATTTTCCAGTCTAGACACTTCAATTAAAACTGATGTTACACTTGGAAACAATGTCCAAGTTACTGTCTTAGGAAAAGGCACTGTTGATATTCTAACCAAACAAGGGGAGAGTAAGTATATCCCTGATATCTATCATGTCGAAGGTCTGAAACATAATCTGTTAAGCATTGGACAGTTGTTACAAAAAGGCTACAGAGTCTACATGGAAGATGAACACTGTGTGATCAAAGACAAGCGTCCAAGTGACCAGCTGATAGCAAATGTGCCAATGACAAGCAACCGCTTGTTTCCATTGAGGATAGTTCCCGACATAAAAGGGAAGACAAAGACAGGAGCTGCATTCAAGGCAGAAAGTGAAGAAACAGTCAAGATCCTCGACAAGAGAGAAAATTGCAGCGCTAATTTGCAAGCTGCATTTCAGACAGAAGTTCAGGATGAATCCTGGTTGTGGCATTTCAGATTTGGACATCTGAATTTTGGTGGGCTAAAGCTACTGCACACAAAGAATATGGTGAATGGATTACCATTGATCGACAGACCAGAGAGGGTTTTTGAAGGCTGCATTTTTGGCAAGCAGCACAGAGAGACATTTCCAGTCGAAAAGTCCTATAGAGCATGCACACCACTTGAAATTGTGCACTTTGACATCCGTGGTCCAATGCAGACATCATCCATTGGTGGCTGCAAGTATTTTCTAACCTTTATTGATGATTACTCAAGAAAGGCATGGGTATATTTCTTGAAACACAAATCTGATGCATTTGGTTATTTTCAGCAGTTCAAGGCACTCGTGGAGAACCAGAGTGGTCACCGCATCAAGATTTTAAGGACCGACAGAGGAGGTGAATATGTTTCAAATGAATTTCTAAATTTTTGCAAGACCCATGGCATACAGAAACAATTCACTGCACGGTATACACCTCAGCAGAACGGTATTGCCGAAAGAAAGAACAGAACCATCATGGAGATGGCATGCAGCATGTTGGCAGCCAAGAATTTGCCAAATGAGTATTGGGGTGAATCACTCGCAACTGTCGTTTACATTATGAATCGATGTTCGACAAAGAGTGTGAAGAACAAAGTTCCCCAAGAAGCATGGACATGTATGAATCATAGTGTTTCCCATTTAAAAATTTTTGGTTGTGTTTCATATGCTCATATTCCAAATGAGCTGAGAAAGAAGGTAGACAAGAAGGGACAGAAATGTATTTTTGTCGGCTATTCAGAAGACATAAAAGCATACAAGTTGTATGACCCCATCATAAGGAAAGTGATAATCAGTCAGGATGTTCAATTCGTCGAGAATGAATCATGGGATGGAACCGTCGACATAAATTTCAAGATGTGTCGAACGTCGACAATGATGATATGGAAGAGGAAGTGGTTCAAATACCACATGTAAGTCAATTGGTCGGAGCACCGTCGACTCCCATGACACCAAGACATGGTTCAGCATAAGGACCATCGACACAAGTAGCAGCTCAAGCTACACTGACAAGTACTCCAAGAGGACAACAGACTCCATCAAGCATTTCGTCGAGGTCGACACCGACAGAACCGGTGAAGACAAGAAGTCTACAAGGGATATATGAAGTTGGTACACCTAATTCATTCTCTCTATTTGCATTATTTTTCCCTATATATGATCCACTAACATTTGAAGAAGCTGTTGAAGAAGAAGTATGGGCACAAGCCATGGATGAAGAAATAGAATGCATTGAGAAAAACCAGACATGGGAACTAGTCGATGTACCAAAAGACAAGGATGTAATCAGTGTCAAATGGATTTATAAGACAAAACAAGATGCTGATGGGAATGTGCAAAAGCACAAAGCAAGAATGGTAGCAAGAGGGTTCACATAGCAACCCGGCATCGACTTCAATGAAACGTTTGCACCTGTTGCACGCATGGATACAGTCAGAACAGTTTTGGCCATTGCTGCACAAAACAAATGGCATGTTCATCAAATGGATGTCAAGTCGGCATTCTTAAATGGCTATCTAGAAGAGGAAGTATATGTGGAACAGCCACAAGGGTATGAAGTTCCAAGTCAAGAGCACAAAGTGTACAGGCTGAAAAAGGCATTATATGGTTTGAAGCAAGCTCCTAGAGCTTGGTACAGTCGGATTGATTCCTATCTCATTAAAAATGGATTTCAAAGAAGTGAAAGTGAACCGACTTTGTACACCAAAGTCGATGAGCAATGTAAGATGTTAATTGTTTGCCTGTATGTAGATGATTTAATATTTACTGGTGATTATGGCATAGCAGATTTTAAAACAGTCATGGAAAGTGAATTTGAAATGACTGATCTGGGGCTTATGAAATTTTTTCTGGGCATTGAAGTTCAGCAGTCTGAAAGTGGTATCTTTATATCACAGCCTAAGTATGCAAGTGAAGTTTTAAAAAGGTTTAACATGTCTAACTGCAAGACAGCCCCAACACCAGTGATAACAGGTTTAAAATTGAGCAAGGATGATGAAGGATCCACTATAGATCCAACGCTGTTCAAAAGGATTGTTGGAAACTTTATGTATTTGACAGCAACAAGACCAGACATCATGTATGGAGTAAGTCTGATCTCAAGGTTCATGGAGTCACCAAAAGAATCACATTGGCAAGCAGGTAAAAGAATTCTGAGGTATGTAAGTGGCACAAAAGACCTTGGTATTATGTATTCAACCTCAGAAAATTTTAAACTCATTGGTTACACTGACAGTGACAATGGAGGCAGCATAGATGACAGGAAAAGCACATCTGGGCACACATTTCATTTTGGTACAGGTGTTGTTTCATGGGCTTCAAAGAAACAACCCATAGTAACTCTATATTCAGTTGAAGCAGAGTATGTTGCAACAAAAAGTGTTGCATGTCAAGCTGTCTGGATGAGAAGAGTCTTAAAAGACTTGTCACAGAACCATCAAGAACCGACAACAATCTTCTGTGACAATAATTCAGCCATAGCACTATCAAAGAATCATGTGTTTCATAAGAGAACCAAGCAGATCGACACAAGGTTTCATTTTATAAGAGAGTTGGTGAACGACAAGGAAATTTGTTTGGAATTTTGCAGGTCTGAAGACCAACTAGCCGACATCTTCACAAATCCATTGGCAAAGGACACATTCCAGTATCTGCGTAGTTATCTTGGAATGACAAGTTCTGCACAGTGAACTCTGTCATAAACAGAGCATGTCTAAGCTCTGAGACATTTTGTAAATTTTTGTTTTAAAAACCCCATCTGCTCATAATTAAGGGGGAGTGTTGGAAAAATGTAATTACTCGCAGATCTGTACTTAACTTCCAGCCGACTCTGTCAGAGTCTGTACGAGTCAAGACTTGTCTATCAGTAGGACAAGAAGGAAAAGTCCACAATTCAGCTCTATAAACCAGTCGAATTTATTTCAGAAGCTAAGTTGTTAGGTAGATAGTTATTACAGTCTTTAATGGCAAGTCAGTCGGCCCATGCTGTAGCAATCTTCAGGTTTCCTATAAATAGAAGAAGCATTTTGTAAATCAGTTTACACAGACACAAGAGAAACAATATACACTGAAGGAACTCCAGGTGAGAAAGAGAAGTCAAAGCTCAAGCTTCTATGCATGTGATTTAGTCGGAGAGCTGAAGCTCTGTGGACCGACGAGTCTGGACTGACCAGTTTGTAACTGACAAGTTTGTAATACTTTGTTATTTCTGCATAGTTAATATATGAAATAGTTTGTGGTTGAATGCATGATTATTTGGCCACATATATTTCCAGATTTACTTCTGTAAATGTCTTTTACAATTACTGATAAGTAAAAGAACAAGAACCCATAAAAATCTCACCACGTGAAAGTTCCATGTTTTACGGCACATTGGTCGACTCAAGTCTTCCTACATATATGGGCATATGTTTCTCATAAGTTATTTGGAATTGTAAATGTGTCTATTTTACTTCATCTTACTCACAGGTGAAAAGTATTTGTAATTTCTTAAGTCTTTAGACTAAGAAATATATTCTGCAGATTTCGACCAAAGTGATCCGACTAGAGTGGTCGAGCCGACTTGGTCGAAGAGCCGACTTGGTCGAAGCAACCGACTTGGTCGGAGAGTCGACTTGGTTGAAGCAGCCGACTTGGTCGAAGCTGCCGACTTGGTCGAAGAACCGACTTGGTCGAAGTAAAAAGTGGTCGAGGTAAAAACCTGTCGGACAAGTAAGTCAGAGTAATTTTGGTCGAGTGTAGGACCAACTAAAATTTATAAACTTGTCTAGCCGAACATAGACAAGTTTCACCCGACTGGTGAAAAAGAAAAGTGGTCGGCATGAAAAGTAAAAGTAAAAATTATTTTTTTTAATTTCGACTGAGCCCTAAACCCAAGTTTAGTCGGCTCGGTTTTGGCTATCATCACATCTAGTTATTTCATATCTCTTGATGGAATCACTGGTGACTGGGCAAGGGAGAGGGGAAGGTAACATTTAAAGGCGGGCGGCATTATGGGACCTTAGAAAGACAGACATAAAGACACCTACTTGGATGGGGGATAGGCTTCAGACATTGGATAGGATCTTATGCTCGCACAACCAGGATATGTTTTAGAAATCACACTTGAACTTTTTATTCTTTGGAGGCATTATAAAAAAACGTATTTCATGAGCTTATCAATATCACCCTTCCTATTAGACAAATTATAAGTTTATTATTCTCCTAAGAGTAAAAAACATGCAAATTTTAATAGATCTTATCTCAAACTGCTTTAAAAAAAATTAGAAAATACATATTTCTAATCAATGTAGCCAATATTAACAAAAAAACGGTGAACATCCCTTTGAACCAATTTAAATGGATATACTCCCTTTGAATCAGCAAGAAATCATCAAATAAACAACCACTCCCACCAATATAGGTAGAAAGCGGTATCAAAGAGAATCACTATTCCAATTAGACGGATTTGTATAGATATTCTCTCAAACCGGTAAAAAAATAAGAAGTTACATATTTATGATCAAAATATTAAACTAGCAACTTCCCTCTGTAAGTATTGGAAATTACCAAATCATGAACCTATTCTTGAAGATCTGCACATATTTCCATACATATAGATAATTAAAGTAGAAAAATGCAAATATACATTTCATACACATTCATACTTAAAGTAGAAAAGACATTTCTTCAAGATATGCAAATATACATTTTCATACATATTGATAGTTAAAGTTAATGTTCCGCTAATAATATGTCAGTAGTGAAATGATCGATAATAATCCAAAAGAATTCAAATGGCTTTAGTTGTAGTGATTTTCTCCAATTTGTAGTCAGATTTAACTATCTATTCACAACCACAACACATTTAACCTCACGAAGGGTATAACATGAATTCACATTACTATTTAAAATGCAACAGTAGTGGTTCTATTCATGGCACTATAATTACCTGCAAATTCATGGATCCCTTGAGTAGCTTTTGCTTTGTCAAAATCTGAGTTGACACATCTGAGGAAGCGATCCAAAGGATTTCCAAAGGGAAGATAAGGGAAGCCCGCTTGTTGGAAAAACTGGAAAATAGGCACCAACCAAAAATCAGATTCATAGGTTGTGCAGAGAGTTCTAGTAAGGACTTAACTATAAAAAAATTGTAAAATGGAAATGTAAAAATGTTCTAACAAATTTGAGACACGACAACCAAATTGAAATAGGTTTTGGGTATTCCCTATAGACTTTAGTTGAAATAGCCATAGCACATGGGTTCCCATTATTCCCTAGAGAGTCTACTGGAAAGCCTCATCTTGCAGGTACCTATATGTAACTTCACTCTTAGAAGACCCTGTAACTCTATACATACTAAGCCATATAATCACCAATACATTCGTCCAAAAGAATAGAAATATTTCTTGCAATGGAATTGCATGTAAAAACCAACACGTAGCAAGTTGCATGTATGGCAGATGGGTAGAAACGAACATTTGTTGCATATGCATACAGATGGAGGGTGAGCAGGTGCAGTGCAGTCAATCAACATTGCCAATGTATTGGATGTCAGAGCGAGCAGGCTTGCCAGAGCTCATGCAAACAAAAAAATGTTTTAGACAATAAGATGTTTGGTTGTAAAACTTACCAAAAGACGAGGTATAAAATGAAAAATCATGGCATAAAAAAGTGTTCCCTATGTTGCACGGATTTCAAAACCCAGTTGATTACAATATTCCCTGTTTGCAAAAAATAATTAGATACAAACCAACTTTAATAATAAATTTTGTCATGTTAAAACCACTTCTTGTAAAGCTCTTCATGATGCTTTGCACACATCGCACATGTAGGGAACAACCTTTAAAAAGCTTGATATCCCACAAACACCCAAATATTCTACAAAAATGAAATAATAGGTAATGACAAAAACCCAAATCAAAATCCTTAAGTCATACATTAGACATGATGAAAAAAAAGATAGGTTCTCCTAATAATGGAGAGATGCACACCTTGGGAAAGTTCAAGAAATTCAAAAAAGCATGTTGAGAATTGTAATAATAAATTAGATGTTATAAGTCCTAAGCCCCATGATTGGTGTTTGATATTGTGAATAAAAAATGAAAGGCTCCAAAAGATTACATCCACGTGACAACACAAAGAGACACACTACCAATAGTCATAGCTTGGAAGAAAAGGTAGGGTAAATAAATGGATATAACACCAATAATTTACCCTTGAAATAACTTACCTTCATTAAATCTCCATCAAATAAAGTTAGGCAGTAGAAAATCAACGACCACATGAATATTTATGCCGAAGGTGTTTTCTCTATGGAGACGTAGTCTCAAAGATTCCTCGTCTCCCTGGCCATTCACAGTTCAACAAGTGTCGTGTCGAATTAGCCAATTGATCGTGGACAACTGTTGTGATGATCAATGAGAATTTTTTTCCTCTTCATTTTAGTCGGGTCCCAATTCTACAATCTCGATTTGCGAACTTCTATCCCATAAACCGCTGGTGTCCTCTATGTTACGACCGTTCCTGCACGTGAATGGCTTGATGGATTGATTGGTAGTTGTAGGTCATTCTTTGGAGTTGGTGACTAGCTAATGCATTTTATTTGGGTCCCTGATTCTGCCATCTCGATACGCGAACTTCTGCCCCGTAGACCATTGTTGTCCTGTGTGTTACGGCCATTGCTGCAAGTGAATGGATTGATGGATTGGTTGGCAGTTGCGGGTTGTTCTTTGTAGTTTCTGTTTACTGTGTTTTCCTGACAGATGGTTTGCGTGTATTTTGTACTCTTGCATCTGTTGTCCCGAACCATCGGTCTAGGAAATTTTTTTTACAGGATTTTATAGTCCTTTCCCGCAGTTCATTTATCTCGATTCAGGAAACTCATTCTCGATGGTATTGCAGAGTTTCGTTTTACCAATTTTTTGGGATTTAACAGACGCTATTCTGGATGAGTTTTTTGTCTTTAATTACACCGAAGGCGTTTTCCCTATGGAGACACAGTCTTAAAGATTCCTCGTCTCCCTGGCCATTCACAGTTCGACAGGTGTCGTGTCGGATTAGCCAATTGATCGTAGACAACTGTTGTGCTGATCAATGAGAATTTTTTTCCTCTCCATTTTAGTCGGGTCCCGATTCTGCAATCTCGATTCATGAACTTTTGTCCCGTAGACCACTAGTGTCCTCTATATTACGATAATTCCTGCACGTGAATGGATTGATGGATTGATTGGCAGTTGTAGGTCATTCTTTGGAGTTGGTGTTTAGTTAATGCATTTTATTTGGGTCCCTGATTCTGTCATCTCGATACGAAAACTTCTGCCCCATAGACCATTGTTGTCCTATGTGTTACGACCATTGCTGCAAGTGAATGGATTGATGGATTGGTTGGCAGTTGCAAGTTGTTCTTTGCAATTGTCATTTACTGTGTTTTCCTGACAAATGGTTTGTGTGTATTCTGTACTCTTCCATTTGTTGTCCTGAACCACCACTCCGAGCGATTTTTTTATAGGATTTTATAGTCCTTTCCCACGGTTCATTTATCTCGAATTAGAGAACTCATTCTCGATGATATTGTGGAGTTTCGCTTTACTATTTTTTTTGGATTTAGTAGACGCTATTCTAGATGAGTTTTCTGTCTTTACACTCACAATTTCGCCGAGCTTCCATTTTACTAGCGCTTCATTGAAATCAATACAGTTTTCCCATGTCCCTTTATTCACTGCATTGATGTTTCATCAATGCATTGTTGCTCAATTAATGCAATAAAGCTTGTCATATGATTCCGACATGGGTCAATATATTCATCTTTGCTCAGCTTATGGCAATCTTGAAAACCGTGTTACAATACTGCATTTGTCACGTTTGATGTTGCACCGCCTTTGCTTTGCGCATATAAATAGACCTTCAGGTAACCACATATTTATTTTGGTGCGCTTCATTTACACTTCACAGTTTGTAGTTTCTTTAAATTTGTAGGTATTCCTTTAGTATTCCCCCTACTTTGTTTTGTTGTGATTGCTGCTTTATCTAATTATTAGTTAAAAATGTATTTTGTTTTGCAATTTGCAGTTTCTTTAAATTTGCAAGTATTCCTTTAGTCTGCTGAAATTTTTTGAATATTCATTTAGTCTAATTATGAGATGTTTCAACACCCTTGCTTTGTTTTGCTGTTATTGCTGCTTTGACTGAAAGAGAATGACATAATCCTTGTTTTGTTTTAGTTCAACTAAATAAGGCAACTCTGAAGCTCCAAACGGCAAACACCTTTGATTTAGGATTTTTTTCCGTGTTTCCGCAACCCGCAACCTGCATTTTGCAGGATTGCCTATTGCCGCATGGGAAATTGTGGGATGTGGGCTGAGGGATGAGGGTGGTGAATGAAATATTTTTAAGTAATCCCATACCACGCAACCCGCATTTTGCGGGATTGCGCATTGTCGCCTGGGAAAATGTGGGATGTGGGTTGCGGCATGAGAGTGGTGAATGGAATATTATTTAGTAATCCCATACCCTACACTTACGGGGTGCGGGTTGTGGGATAGTGGATTATATATTAATCTATATACTGTATTAAGAAGACTAAATAAGTACAATTAAGAATTACAATATTTACAGTGAAAGTACATATTTTCTCACAAAGTTTGAAAAAAAATTCACTGTTGATAGTGCTCCTGTTAGTTTCAAAATTATTTAAGAATTACAATCAATACAGTTTGCCCATGTCCCTTTATCCACTGCATTAATGTTTCATCAATGCATTCTTGCTCAATTAATGCAAGAAAGCTTGTCATATGATTCGGACATGGGTCAATATCTTCATCTTTTCTCAGCTTATGGCGATCTTGAAAACCATGTTACAATACTGCATGTGTCACGTTTGTTGTTGCACCACCTTTGCTTTGCGCATATAAATAGACCTTTAGGTAACCACATATTTATTTTGGTGCGCTTCATTTACACTTCACAGTTTGCAGTTTCTTTAAATTTGTAGGTATTCCTTTAGTCTGCCCCCTGCTTTGTTTTGTTGTTATTGCTGCTTTGTCTGATTATTAGTTATTAATGTATTTTCTTTTGCAGTTTGCAGTTTCTTTAAATTTGCAAGTATTCCTTTAGTCTGCTGAATTTTCTTGAATATTCATTTAGTCTAATTATGAGATGTTTCAGCACCCTTGCTTTGTTTTGTTGTTATTGCTGCTTTGATTGAAAGAGAATGACATAATCCTTGCTTTGTTTTAGTTCAACTAAATAAGGCAACTCTGAAGCTCCAAATGGAAAACGCCTTTGATTTAGGATTTTTCTTTTTTGTGTTTCCGCAACCCACATTTTGTAGGATTTCCTGTTGCAGCCTTGGAAATTGCGGGATGTGGGCTACGAGATGAGGGTGGTGAATGAAATATTTTTAAGTAATCTCGTACCCCGCAACCTGCATTTTGTGGGATTGCATGTTTCTGCATGGGAAAAGGCGGGATACGGGCTGCAGGATGAGGGTGGTGAATGGAATATTATTTAGTAATCCCGTACCCCGCATCCTGCACTTGCAGGGTGTGGGTTGCGGGATAGTGGATTATATATTAATCTATATACTGTATTAAGAAGACTAAATGAATACAATTAAGAATTACAATATTTATAGTGAAAGTACATATTTTCTCACAAAAGTTTGAAAAAAAATCACTGCTAATAGTGCTCCTGCTAGTTTCAAAATTATTTAAGAATTACAATATTTATAGTGAAAAATTGAAATATGACACAAATTAATATATTAATGTTTATTGCAAATTTTGAACAACTACCATAGAATCAATCTCCAGAGTTATTGTTTCTTGGCCTTTTTCATTTCACAGGAAAAAAATTGAGTCACACTATGGAGAGTATGCTAACTGAAGATTCTATATCACTCTTGTTGCATGGTGCTATCAACATTTTTCCGCTGGTCCAAGTCTCCTTGTTAAACCAAGTGAAGTCACTAAACTCATCATCTATTCGTTTCCGAATTTCTATCTCAGATGGGCTTCACAAGCATGAGATATTACTTCCAACTATATATAGTAGTCGTGTAGAAACTAGACAACTCAAAGAAGGATCTATAATCAAACTTACCAAGTGTACATCGAACATTGTACATAGTGTAACATATGTTTAATTTCCATTTTGTCTTTCTCCACTTAATCATTTTCACCCTCTTCATGCATCCAGTGTTTTCTTATCCTATTCAACTCTAACATACTTCTTCTCACAGGACTATCGCATTGCTTGCACTCGAGGTTGTCACAGTGTATGCAACGATTATTGGAGATCCTTGTTTGGGTACACAGGGTACTCCCAAAATACCGAACACCTTGAGCAACCGCTTCATACAAACAGATCATAGATCAACGCACCGATGTTTGTCACATGGTTAAAACCCTCGAGAGGGAAACAGTCCACAGCCCCAGCCAAATAGCTACTTGGAGCAATTTATTATGCAAAAGAAAGAAAGTTACATGAGCTTCTCATAATCGATTAACTAGCCAAGGACCCTCTATTCTCTTTAAATATATATCATAGACCAATCGGGTGTTAAGCCACAGATCAATGGTAGGTATGATCTAAGATAAGTTGAACCGTCGGATCAATCTATGTCTAGAACATATCGTGACCGTTGGATTAGAATATTTACAAATGCATACTAATGCATACTAAAGAAACACACTTTTACCTAACAGATATATTACAAAAGTTGATCTTAACTAACTCCTAAGTGTCTAAATATCCTAACATCCCCCCTTAAGAACAACTTGGGATAGGATTGAAGGATTTACAAAAGTGACACTATTAGGAGAAAGAAGGAGGCACTAGAGCTTATCCCCCGTTAAGGACACATTCCTGAACTCCTAACATAGACCGAAGTTTAGAAAACTTCGCTTCTATAAGAGACTTGGTGAAGATGTCTGCAACTTGATCATCTGTAGGGCAATAGAGAACTTCAATAACACTATCATGAATAAGATTTCTGATGAAGTGCATGTGTAGCTCAATGTGTTTGC
Organism: Pseudotsuga menziesii; assembly: GCA_001517045.1. Lineage (NCBI taxonomy): Eukaryota > Viridiplantae > Streptophyta > Pinopsida > Pinales > Pinaceae > Pseudotsuga > Pseudotsuga menziesii. The sequence goes on from LPNX010675035.1 coordinate 416,973, forward strand.
TGCACTGATGTAGAACTGGATCTTTGGCAAGCTTGATGGCACTTCAATTGTCGCACCAAAGTGGAGTAGGCTGCTGCTACTCAAATCCAAACTCTGAAAGGATCTGTTGAAGCCATAAAACTTCCTGACTGGCATTAACTGTGGCTCAATATTCTGCTTCTGTTGAAGAAAGAGCAAGAGCTTGTTGTTTCTTACAAGCCCAAGTGACATGTTCAGATCCCAAACTGAAAACATAACCTGCAGTAGACTTTCGATCATCAGGATCATTATCCCAATCTCAATCAGTGAAACCAACCAAGAAAGGTTTCCCCCTTGTACTGTAATGAATACCAAACTAAATTGTGCCTCGAATATATCGAAGTATTCTTTTTGCTGCTTTCCAGTGACTTTCATGAGGAGTTTGCATGTAACGGGCAACACGGCCAACGAAAAGGAAAGGTCAGGATGGGAATGAGTCAAGTATAAAAGACTACCAACAAGCTGACGATACAAGGTGGCATCTACTTCAGGGGAAGTACAAGTGGTAGAAAGTTTGACTCCAAACTGGAAGGGAGAAGGGGCTGGTTTACAATCTTCCATGTGGAAGTGACGAAGAAGGTCACAAGCATACCTAGACTAGGAAAGAAATATTCCTTCTTTGGTTTGTAAGACTTGGAGACCAAGAAAATAATGCAAATGTCCTAAGTCTGACATTTCAAAATTTTGCTTAAGACCGGATTTCACATGGGTTATAAGTTTAGGGTCACTATCAGTAAGAATAAGATCATCAACATAAAGACCAAGTATGATGAGATGGTTTCCTACTTTCTTGGTATAGACATTGGGGTCAGAATGGCATCTATAAAAACTAGTGTCAAGGAGAAAGCTATCCATTTTGGCATACCAATCTCTAGGAGATTTCTTAAGGCCATAAAAGGATTTTTTAAGGAGACAAACAAGGCTAGAGTTATTCTAAACATATCAAGGAGGTTGTTCCATGTAAACTTCCTCATGTAAATCACCATGTAAGAAGGCAGACTTGACATCCATTTGATGGAATTCCCAGTTATGTAAGGCTGCGAGGGAAAGAACAAGGCAGATGGAGTTCATTTTTGCTACAGGGGCAAAGGTTTCATTGTAGTCAATCCCTTCAACTTGGAAAAAACATTTGGAAACTAACCTTGCCTTAAGTCTTTCAACACTTCCATCTGATGCATACTTAGTTTTGTAGACCCATTTACATCTAACAAGTTTTCTTCCTTTTGGAAGAGGAACAAGATCCCAAGTATTGTTCGCCATTAAGGAACGATATTCTTCATCCATAGCTGCATCCCAATTTGGATTTCCTGAAGCTTCTGCAAAATTTTCTGGATCATGATTCTCGAAAACTTAAGCCAAAAGAGAAGAGGCTCGCTGAAACTGAGAACGTGTTCGACGTTGATCTCTAGGATCACCGGCAAGATCACCAGCTACTTCACATGTTGAACAGACCCATCGAGGAAGTATTGGTGCTGGTGCAATTGGAGGAACATGAGCAGGTGGAGGTGGATTTTCATCCTCACTGTCATCATTAGAAACTAGAGTTGGAAACATGTCAAGGAAGTTGGAAGAAGAAGAAAAAGGCATAATCGCTGAATCAGACTCGCAGGCCAAAGATGGCACACCCACCAAGTTAGGCTCGCAGGCCAAGAGATTTTCATCAAATTTAACATCTCTTCTAGTGATTATATCATGTGAATGGGGATGAAGAAGTCTATAACCTTTTACATCTTCAGAATATCCAACAAATATGCACTTTTCACTTTTAGGCTGCAATGCTTTCCGTTTTTCATCCGGAATGTGAGCCCATGCTTCACAACCAAACACACGAAAGTGACTTACATCTGGTTTAATTTTACTCCATGCTTCTTCCGGTGTTATAGCTTGTAAAAATTTAGTGGGTGTGCGATTAACTATGTAATTTGCACAATTTATGGTCTCAGCCCAATATTGAAGACTTAGTCCCTTAGATTAAATCATACAATTAGCCATTTCTTTTGAAGTGTGGTTTTTTTGTTTAGCTACACCATTTTGTTGAGGTGTATATGGAACAGTGTGTTGTTGTTGGATTCCTTGTTCAGTGCGGAAAGTAGTGAATTTGTTGTTAACATATTCTCCTCCATTGTCAGACCTTAACTTAATAATTTGATGACTAGATTGTTTTTCAACAAGGACCTTGTAGGCCAAGAACATGTTAAATACTTCGCTCTTAAGTTTTAGGAAGTAAACCCAAGCGCGTCTCGAGTAGTCATCAATGAAAGTTAAGAAATATTTGAAACCAGAAAAGGAAGCAAATGGAAGAGGACCACACAAGTCACTATGCACAAGCTCCAAAGGAACCGAGGCGTGCAAAGAGGCACGTTTATCAAAACTGTCCTGATGATGTTTTCTGAGTACACAACTGGAACAAACACCATCCTTGCAAGATACCATTGGAAGACCAGTCACCATATTGTCTTTACATAGTTGTTGCAATGAGCAATAATTTAAGTGACCAAATCGCTCATGCCAAAGTTTGCTCAAGTTATCACTATGAGCAACAAAAACTGAAGGAAAAGGTGATGACCCAAAGTTGTTAAATTTGTACAACCTGGTAATATCATCAATAGTTCCAGTAGCAAGGACATTTTGAGGATTTTTAAAATCCTTGATTACAACTTGGTGAGGTGTAAAAGTCACAGTTTTACCTTCACCTGAATGAGTAATTTGATAGACTGATAACAAATTGCAAGAAATTTTTGGAACACATAGTACATCACTGAAATGACCATTTTCTACTGGAACTGTTCCAGATCCTACAACACTAAGAGATCTATCATCACCAACAAATATTTGTTTGGTGTTACATTCATGCATAGTAGAAAATATGGCTTGATCCTTAGCCATATGATAAGATGCTCCAGAATCAATAAGCCATTCATTTGAAATAGAAGAATAAGATGCAGTATAAGAGTAACCAGAAGCACAAAGTGCATGTCCATGAGAGTTAGATTCTGAAGACGAATCTATGTTGATGTGGTGCTTCTTCATTGTTGCTTCCAAGGCTTCCATCTTCTTGAAACACTTAGATTCATCATGATTATCTTTCCCACAAAAATTGCAATGACGCTCAGTCTTCTTTTCTTTTGCTTGGATCCTTTGTCATTTTTTAAAGAAGGAGCTGACTGAGAGGGTTTGGGACCCTTGTTGTTTGGCTTATTATTGCGAAAATTCTATTTCTTGGGAGGCTTGGAATTTTCTTTCTGTTGGGATAATAAGGCTTTCCCAGATGTATCTGCATTGTTAATTATTCCAAGATGAATGAGCTTATCTTGCTCTCTAATTAAGGAATCACAAAAGGATTCAAGACTAGACTCTTGATAGCTAGTTGCAGTAAATGATTCTTTCATGGAGTAGAATGTAGATACAAAAACAGAATATGCAGTTCTAAGTCTGGAAAGAATATGATAAATACATTGTTTGTCTTCTTTCTTAATCTTGCATTCTGCACATAAGAGCCTAAGAGTTTTATACTTAGATAAATAGTCTTGAATGCATGAAAAATCATTTGGATTCAAGGAAAGAAACTCATTCTTAAGTTGATGACCCTGAATTTCATTGTGTTTACCAAACACAGATTCCAACTTTTCCTAGGCTTTATCAAGTTCATCAATTCCAGATATGTGGAATCACAAATTAGTAGAGATTGACATCCCAATCAATCCACGAGCTTCATCATATCTATTTTCCCATTTAATTTTCTTATCGTCATCAGTGGGTTTTGTTTCTTTCCCTAAGGTTATCCTGAAAAGTCCCCTACTTTGTAGAACATCCTCCACATGATATTTCCGTGAGAAATAGTTAGAACTTGTAAGTATAATATCACAAGGGGCGGCTATACTATAAACTAATGGCTGAAAAAATAGAAACTAACTATCTGGTTGCAAATAGCTCGAAAAAATATGCGGTTTAAAAAAAATGGCATTGAAAACTGATTCTGAATGATGAAGTTATGCTTGATCAAAGAAAATGTTGAAGATGTCCCCAATTGTGACGTGGCAGATATTAACTTGACCAACTAAAAAAAAGAACCCCTCTCTTCCCAAGATCAACCTTTAATAATCACTTTACAATAAAGTTGCTTTGAAGTGAATCACTTTTGTAGAATAAGTGAGGTTCACTTTTACAATAATGTTACTTTTAAATAGTGAGACAATAAATTAAAAGACTTAAGTGACTCACTTTTTATTTTATTTTATTTATGTGAGATGCACTTTTACAATAAAGTAACTTGAAAATAGAAATTGCATGCAGTAAAAAGTAGCTTAATAAAACTTGAACTCAAGACCTATTAAGGAATAAAGCAACTTTGTACCAAGTGAGCTAAGTTTAAAAGGTACATAAAAGAATGGAAAGAGGAAGGGTTTTTATTTATTTTTATACTTTTCTCTCTCGTTCTCCGTGCTTGCCTTTTTTTCCTGCAAATGAAAAAAACGAAAAAAAAAGTTTCCACCCAATGAGGTTAGATCTTGGTTAGATTACTCGGAAAGTCTACGTTTTCAAGTTTTCTCGTTGTTTCTGATTTGTCGTGATTGCACAAGGTGTACAACAAAGAGCATATGTAGCCAAGAAGACAAGAAAAAAAAACTTTCCCTTACTGTTTCTGATTCGTCGCGATTGGGCAAGGTACACGGAAAAGGGCATACACAGTCAAGGAAGGCAACAGTCCGAGACTAAAACAAAAAATATCTAATTATAAAAATGATAAGATATGAGATATTAAAAAAAACAAATCCGTCACTGTAACATTATACCTTTAGATTTGCTGAAATGGGTGTTTCTGGAACAAACAAAAATGATTTTCGGTGAAACGAAAACTATTTCCCAATGGAAACGGTGCTCCGGACACAATGGAACAACTCCCACGGGTAAAAAATGCATAGAAAATCTAGAACCAGAAACCCTTTCAAAGTTTTGGAAACACCGGTTCCAGATCTTGATCAAAACCGAAAGCGGCTCTTCATAAAATATCTAATACCATGTTCGGGTATACAGGGTAATCCCAAAAGACCAAACACCTTGAGCAACCACTTCATACAAATATATCACAGATCAACACACCAATGTTTGTCACGTGGTTAAAACCCTTGAGAGGGAAACAGTCCATGGCCCCAGCCAAATAGCTACTTAGAGCAATTTATTATGCAAAAGAAAGAAAGTTACATGAGCTTCTCATAATCGATCAACTAGTCAAGGACCCGCTATGCTTTTTAAATATAGATCATAGACCAATCGGGTTTTAAGCCGTAGATCAATGGTAGGTATGATCTAAGAGAAGTTGAACCATTGGATCACTCTATGTCTAGAACATATCGTGACCATCGGATTAGAATATTTACAAATGCATACTAAAGAAACACACTTTTGCCTAATGGATATATTACACAAGTTGATCTTAACTAACTCCTAAGTGTCTAAATATCCTAACAATCTTGCACCTTACCACTTACCTGTACCTTCTCCCTCGCAGAGTTGTTCCTCTGTTCCAGCGAATCCTAGCTCAGTAGATGATAACCCTGCCTTGGATGCATTAACTATTCCATTCACATCACTGACGTGTTCTAGAAAAGTATGGAACATTCAAGGTCGAGTTATTGCCAAGACAAAGCTACACGAATATGGAAACCAACGAGGGCCTGGAAAAATATTTGGATTTGACATTGTTAATGCTTCACATGATGAAATATATATATCTGCATTCAATGAATTGGCACTCTCTTTGTATGAAATAATACATATAGGAATAGTGTACATAGTATCAAATGGCACAGTGAAAGCATCCAATCCAATTTTCAACCATTTGAAAAGCCATAATGATATTTTCATAGGTTCCTCCTCAACCATCCAACCATGCTTAAATGAATACCCCTTAATACCTTTTATTTTGCTTTAACTTTAAAACTATTCATGAGATACAAACAATACCTGCCAATTCCATGGTGGACCTTGTTGGCCTTGTAATTTCATTTTCTCCATCATCCACAATACGAAAACGAGATGGCGTTGAGACTATTAGGCACACTATTGGACTCTGTGACATGCCAGGAAATGGTATTGACATAACACTTTGGGGTGACCATTGCCAAATTGAAGGAGCCAAACTTGCCAGCCTCCATGGTTCACCTATGCCTCTAGCTGTAGCAATCAAAGATGGCCATGTTATAGAATTTAATGGAAAAACTGTTGGAACTATTTCCAACACTACTGTTTTTATAAACCCAGATATTGAACAAACTTCAATTCTCCAAAACTAGTTTCATGAAAATGGATTTCGTTCAACATCACCATCGCTAAGCCGAAAGTTCAATGCCTCTCACTCTGGTTCTCGTAAATTCACTACCATCAAGGACCTCCAAACTCTTCAATCATCTGAAAAAGCTGTTTGGTACTCTCTTGAAGCAATCATCACAAATGTTAACATGGATGACTTTTATTTCCTTGCATGCCCTCTTTTATTTGATGAAATACAAAGCATGAAATTGATTGCTCAAAAAGTTGGAGACATATGGCATTGTGCTAAATGTGATGGAGAGTTTCTTGAATGTGACTACCGATATATACTAAAGGTTGACTTGGAAGATGTTATCAGTTCCATTCATGCTGTGATAGCATTTGATGATGCTGCAAACCAACTTATGGGAATTTCTACAAAATATATGCGTCTTCTCTCAACTGAAACAACATCACTTGATGAAATAGTGCAGAGGATCTGCAACAAAAAATTACTTCTTACTCTGTTGGTTAAAACATAGACCTTCTGTGGAGTTGCACGCCTAAAAGTTGTAATTGTCATGGTTGAAAACACATAAACAACAATTTCATATGGACACATAAATATATACGTTTTTTCAAGTTGGTACTTAACCATTCTTCAATGTTTATAATGAATGCTTTCAATTCTCAATTTTAACTCCTTGTTTCATTGTTCAACATACCAGGGTATTTTTTTTACTTTGTTGTAGTACCACTTTATTGCAGTTTCATACTTCCAATGTACAGGCTATCACCCACCATTTCTTATGCAAATTGGTGAAAAAAACTATATGGTAGTTTTTAAATACAATACTATTTTGTGATCATGTTTTTTATAAGATGCACAACTTTGTTGTCTTGTTTTTGGGCACAACTTTTGATTACCCTATACATAACAATAATTACAGTAACTTATTTTTTCATATATACTTTCTCACACTACACTTTGTTCTTCTAAAATTTCGTTTTCTTACAATTATCAAATTATAACTTGAAAAACAAAATTTACTCTAGTTATATTATTTTAAGCTACATTCTTACTTCCCTCTATGTAATGAATTTACATTTGTTTTTTTTCTTCTGCTTTATATCCACATAGTTTCCAATTAATACATGTACAAAATGTGTTTCTGCCAACAATCAAAGCTTCTTGGTGTTTAACAAGGTTACAATTATCTTGTAGGAATTTTTCCAACTCATGACAAGGAACAAGCCAATGCACGAAGAAGAATTTTAAATGCACAAGACAGAGATAAAAACAACAAGAAACAACGTCATCTTTACAAGGATTCTCGTATGCATGTCAATATGTCTTCTTCAAATTCTCTTGTAGAACCTGTCGACTCAACTTCACTTCCTTCTCCTATACCAAATCCATTGAACAACCAGCTCAATGATGCACATCAACGATTTTGTAAAAAAATGGACCAACTAGCTGATATGCATGTCTGCTCGATTTGTAAAGAATGTTACCCTGGTATTGTAACAAAAAAGTTCCATGAGGCATACACTTCTTCACGTTGTATTCTAGAATGAAAAGGGCATCGCTTTTCATTGGATAACAATATGGATCCGGGGACATGTCCATAACTATTTGATTTCCCCAAGACATTTCCAACATTGCGACATACCTACCACATTTAGTATCAGAACTTGACATACTCGTTGTTCAGAAATGTAATTCTACAAACAGACCATATGAACTATTTGTTAGTCAAACAAATGTTCTTTCTTCCCTTCAATTCAAAATGGAAAATGACCCATACTACAAGGATGTAAAAATCAACCCAGTTGCATTAGCTTCTTTGCCACTTGTTTCAACACACATTTCACCTTTGATTCCACATCTTAATAGCAATTCTACTTCATCTCATCCGCAAAGCTTATCCTGTACAGATCAACCACCAAATTCATTTGAACCCTATGAATTGCAATCCTCATCATTTATTTCAACACAAAGCAATGCTAGAATTGAAGTTGAAGAAATTAGACAATTGTTACACATGCCAAATATCCCACTACCACCTTCCATTGATTACCCCCCTATAGAAATGTCCCCTATCAATGAGTACAACACAAAACGCCTTCTTTCCATGGCTTTTCCAACTTTGTTTCCCACAGGTACAACAATGTTATTACAACCACGCATTCATCAAGTTGATATGCACGAATATGCACTCCACCTTATTCGCTATCATGACAATATATTTGCTCAACATCCTCGCTTCCGATACTATATATACAATCTAATTATGCGTCATGAAGTAATAGTACTTCCTCTGTTTTTGTCAAAAAAAATCTGGAAGATACACTACCTCCGACAGTACATGAGCTTGTCAACCAATTGCAAGACATGCCAAATGATAAAATTGGTGAGTGGGTCGTAAGATTTGGGTCTTCATTATGTGGAACACGATCATATTGGAACACAAGTAGATATAAACTAAAAAATATGATCAATCAACAAGGTACACCAACATTCTTCTTCACCCTTAGTGCAGTTGACACAAAATGGCCAGATTTGCATGCTCTAATGCCTGGTAAAGATCCTATTGATTCAGCTCAATTTTATCAATGGAAGGTTCACAACATCATATCAAATCTACATATTACATCACAATACATGCACAATAGATTCAAAACATTTCTTGAAGAGGTGCTTTGAAAAGGTTTTCATATAACCGATTATTGGTGCAGGGATAATACCATCTATTCCTTTCTATTTCTCTCTATCTATTTTTATCTTTATACAATTTATTTCTAATATATACTTTTTCCTCCCATCTAGGTATGAATGGAAACATAGAGGATCCACTCACATTCATGGTTTTATTTGGTTGGCAAATGCACCAAATATGGACACGTTAGATTGGGAAGATGATGTTGTAGTTGAAGCTGCAAATTTTTTTTTTGACACACATGTGACAGCTTGGAATCCTCGTAATTCCCAGTTTTCCACATCTGAGTCTCACCATTCTACTACAAATGATCCACGCAGTCTTGCATCACCATCGATATTTGCATCAAACTAATCAGTTGACTATGAAGAACTTGTCAATTTTGTTCAAAGGCACACCAAATGTTCAGAGTCAAATTTCCTTCGTAAGAAATGAACATCTCTTCAATGTCACTATGGTTTTCCATATGAGCTGCAAGCTACTTCTTCGTTATTCCTTGATAAAAATGGATAGAGAACCTACTATCCTACAAGAAATGATCCTCTTCTAAATATTCACAATCCTACCATGCTTTCAATATGGAGGGCTAATGTTGATTGCCAACCTGTTCTTTGTAAACATTTTGTCCTCAAATACATTTCAAAGTATGCATCAAAAGTAGAGCCAAAATCAGAAACCTATCATACCATTCTGTCTCGACTTGCACATGCTGCACCAAGTGAAAGCCTCGTTCTTCAGCCAATCAAACAATTTCTTGCACAAACAGTTACAGAAAGAGACATTAGTGCACAAGAGATGTGTCACATGCTGCAAAACATTCCTCTTGTTCGTTGTAGCCGTCACTTTTCCCTAAACGTGACCCAAAATTTGTTCCGTCGTGTTTCTAATGACATTAATAACACCCCTGCAATGCCCCCCTTCATTTTTGCTTACATGAAAAGACCCATTGCTCTTGAGAATATAACTCTACTTGAAGCTGCTCGTTGTTGGTATTTCTGTCCTAATAGGAAAAAAATCCATGGAAACAAAACTTGTGTGACAAAATTGTCAGAGTCTATCCACATTTCACTTCCATTCCTCCCTCTGATTCTTCATCTTTTGAACCGTTTTGTTGGAGTGAACTTCTTCTATACAAACCTTTTGGTCTATCCTTCATGATATTGGAACCACAACTATTGAAATTATTTCTCATTGGCATCAGCTTAAAGGCACATATGTTGTGTGGCATATTGAACGTACAGAAGAAGAACCCTCTACACCTCTATATGATGGTTCAAACTTTGATGCTATTATGTTTTCGTTGTCCCATACCATGGATGAATGGGAAATTCTATCTCAAATGAGACCAGGCAATAACATTGAAGTTAATGAGCTTGAAATGCTTGGCCATCATGAATTTGACAAAAATCACAATTGGTCACATAACAATATATGCACCGAATTGCATGAGACAACAACATCATTCATTGAGGTGAATCAGTTGTCCATTCAACTACATGAAGATATCCCATACTTATCCATTTCTCCTCATTCCTTTTCTCCCACACAACGCATAGCATTTGATCTTGTCATGTCCCATTTCAGTAACAATACATTTGCTCAACCGCTTAAACTAGTTATTCAAGGTACTACAGGAACCGAAAAATCTTACCTCATATCTTGCCATAAATTTGCACTTCAAACTGCATTTGCACAAAATGCATACCCACTTCTTCTCCTTGCTCCAACTGGTGTTGCTTATTTTAACATACATGCATCTATAATACATTCTGATCTTCGAATACCCATTGGTGAAATGAAACCTCTTGAAGTCCAATCCCTTTCAAAACTTCAAGAAGAACTTCGCCATATTCTCTATATTCTCATAGATGAAATGAGCTTTATTGGTCCAGAAATATTGACTCAAATTGATGCATGCTTACGTCAAGCTTTCCCCTTGCAATATACAATCCCATTTGGTGGTTGTTCCATAATTCTTCTTGGTGACTTTGGACAATTACCTCCTATAAAATACATCCCCATGTATGCAGGCTCATCTGTTGGAACTGCTCTTTGGCGTACATTTGATACTTTTATCACGCTTGAAACAATTTTTCGACAAGCTAGAAATAGTGCTTCTCAAATTGCCTTTTGGAAACTCTTACTAAAGCTTCGAAATGAAACACCAACTATTGAAGGTTGGGAACTCCTAATGACAAGAACAACCTCTTGCCTTTCATTTGTTGAAAATTCTTCATTTGAACAATCTATCCATTTGTATCCCACAAATAGCTCTGTTGCACTGCACAACAAACACATGCTGAAATAGCTTAATATGCCAATTGCACATTGCTTTGCAGAACAACAGAACCAAAATTCCCATCAATCCATTGATGATGAACAATTGCCATTAAAGTTCCTTCTTGCTGTTGGTCAACAAGTCATCTTAACTGCTAATTTATGGGTTCAAGCAGGACTTGTTAACAACTCACTTGGGAAAGTCATTCATATTGTCTATGAGTCAAATGAGATACCTCCTACCTTGCCATCTTTTGTTATTCTCGAAATTGTGCATTACAAAGGACCCTTATGGGATTCTTCTAATCCTACTTATGTTCCAATATCTCCAATAACAAGAGGATCCTGTAGACAAATACCACTTCAAATGGAATGGGGTTTAAAAATTCATAAAGCCCAAGGTATGACCATAAGAAATGTAACAATAGATATTGGAAACATTGATAGACAAGGACTTACATTCACTGCAATATCAAGAGTTACATCTATTTCAGGCCTACACATTTCTCCACCTTTCTATTATTCCAGATACTCTCGAATGCAAGGCAATCGATATGTTGAACGTAGAAAACATTAGGAAAGCTTACTTGCTTCAAAGTCTTTAAAACCACTTTTTGCTTGAATCTCCTCATTGTCTGCTGTATAGATGTACTGTTTTTATTTGGTCACTTGTTTATGTAAAATATGTACTGTTTTTTTGACCTGATAGTGAATTCAACAATATACATATATACTTCATTACATTTATTATTATTTATTTATTTCTGGTTTGTAAATACATTAATTACTGAATCTCAATTAATCAATGAAATAGATAAAGACAGTTCATAAAATAAATTTCATGAGACTTTATCAATGCATTTAGAAGTAATAAAAGATAAATCAAATTTAAACAAACACATTAATTGATTGCAAATGAATCAGAGCATTATCTGATCATTTGGAATAGAGAGACCAACATCTGTCAAATAAATTTAATAGATAAGTACAAGAGATATGGAACTGTAACACTGTTTTTTTCCAGAAATTTATGCAATAAATTACACAAAACCTTTACAAAGACAGAAGTATTGTTCGATCCCTTGCATCAGTCTCCCCTCTCCAAAATTTCCAAAGGCCTCATACATTAGAGATGATGACTTAAATAATTATTATAATCAAAGGAATTTTCCCTCAAAGGGAATGAAAACTAACAAAGCTCATATCCTAAGAAATCTCTCCAAATCTTTCAAATTCGTAGCAGCTCCTCAATATCGGGGTAATTGGCAGATTCAATACCAACTTGAGCATCGCACCTATGATCTTCAAGCTCATTCTTTACCAATTTATGCCATAATCTGATGAAGTTATGAATCTTCCCTTCCATTACGAATGGCTGCTTGATCAACCGCTCCAGATCATGTATACTGATGCAATCAAGTCCCTTGATTTTCTCCTCTTCTTCATCCCTGCGTTGCTAAACTTGCTCGATCACCAACCCGGGCGGACAATATTTTTCAATAAGGACCATGGTAGGAAAATACAAGTCGTTCATGATATTATCAATTGCATACCATCTCCTGCAACAAATAGCTTGTTCTCTTTTAATAGATTCACCTAGTGTTTCTTCTAGGTCTTCCCAGGTTCTCAGAATAGCTCTAACTTTCTTTAACTTAAACTTAGTAAGAAAAGTAATATTCTCAGGCTTATTTTTCATATATCTTTGCCAATCAACCACTTCATCATAGGTCTTAGAATCCTATTTTCTCTTCTCCACCAAGTCTTCTAGAACAACAGACATTTTATTAAACACTGTGTGAGTTTCAAAGATATTATCTAAAGTTTTGAATAAATCACAGACTAAACAATAGTGTTCCCTATTGATTCTGATAGCAAGTTCTTTGAATTCTTCTTTTGAAAATTTAGAAAATGAGGATGAAGCTGCACTTGCAGTTGCATATTCAATCTCTTTGACCAACAATTCAACCTTCTGAGCCAGAGTGACATTAACAGTCCTTTCCCTTTGCAGTTCTCCAATAAGGGCAACATTCATCTCTTGAAGTTCATCACACCTTTTCTCATGTTTCCTTTTAAGATACACTAGTTCCTCTTCCATTCTACTAATTTATGCTTTCTGCTTATCAAACTCCCAGTTCAAATTGTTCACAGCATCACAGTTGGCTCCTATAAAATCCCCTAAGACAGATGCAACATCAGTGGCATATGCCTGTGGATCACTTGATCACTGAGTCCACACCACCTGACTTACATCAGACATATCCATATCACCCTCGTCTCGACTCCTTTTCCTACCTTTCCTCACCACTGATCTATTAGTTTTGCTATAGTGATATTCTCCTAGAGATACCACAAAATATTCATTGAATTCTTCCCTTACCTCATTAATGGGGGGTATAGTGATGCCAGTGGATATCACGGAAGTAGTTTGAGTTGTGGTGATAGAAGGGATAGTCATAGTAACAGGGGAAATACATGGAGAAAGGTTCATATTCTGAGTAGAAATAGCTTTAGGAGCTGAGGGGATGTTAGGAATTGTAGTCTCAACTGATGAAACTTACACAGTAGAGATATTGGATGCTGATGATGAGACTGCTGAATTTTCCTTAGCTACCGATAAAGACAATGAACTGATTGAAGGAATATACAATGGAGTCTTGACAACTGTAGACATGTCAGATGTAGGAATAGGTATATCTACAGAAATAGGTATCATAGATTTAGGTAGACACACAGCATCCTTATAAAGCTTATTCATGAAAGGTGTTACATAAGAACCATTAGATAATGAGGATAATGCTATTATAGATGAAAGAAGTATTGTAGAAGAAGAAGGAGTAGAGTGACTTGAAGGTTGAGATGGAGGAAGAGAGGATGAAATATTACCATTGCTACCATTGGTCAGATTTTGGAAATCATTACCTGTATCAATAGTAATAGGCACAGGAGAACTTATTCCCTCCTCTTCCTCTAAATGAGTTAGGTCAATAGTAGGAAAAGGAATAGAGATCTTTATCTTTTTAACAAGTTTTTCCTCAACCTGAGTCTTTTCAGGTTGAGTCTTTCCAACCACAGTAGCTACCTGGACAGTTTTAGCTACCTGAGATGTTGCAAATTCTTGCGTATCTAGTGCTAAAGTCAACCTGTTCAGTGTCTGTTTTGTCTGCTTTGAAGTTTGCAAATATTCTTTAACCTGCTGTTCCACGGATGTTTGGGGAATTTCTGTCATGGGGGATTTCCCTTTATCCAAGCCCAAGCTGGTTTCTATAGATGTAGTTTTAGATGACAGAGCCTCTTTTGCTACAGCTCGAGCTTCCTTTTCTTCTTTGTCTTTTGTCAACATTTCCAAGATGTCCAATTCCATAGAACTGAAATGTTTTACCCTGTCCCTGATCTCTTTTTGGTACTGCATAATATGGATTTTCTCTTCTTTCCTTTTCACCCTTGCTAAAACTTAAGAAAATGTATCCACTCCCTGATAAATAAAATCATCAGGAGTTTCCTTGTGAACATAACCGGCTTTAAAATGATTTTTCTTTAGGTGTAAATCAACAATTCCTTTAGGATCATGGTGTATTTTGCATGTAAAACCAAGTTTAAGTGACATGATATGGTCGCTCAGCTCCAATTCCCAAGTAGAAGAGGGAACGCTCAAGGATCCAAGTGTAATAGGAAACCTGGGCCAAACTTTTCTCTTTGGTGCAGCACATTTCTTGTAGATTCCTTCTGTAACTGTTTGAAATGAGATCTCTTCTAAGACCAACCTGTCTGGGACAAATTTAGGCAACATGTGAGATACGTTACTCCCATAAAATCTAATGTAGGTGAAAGATTCACCCACATACCAGTCTCCCATTGTGGCTATGGGAGCTTTTGCTTTTGGTGAGAAAGCATGGGCTTCTTTGTTGAAAATCAGAAAATATACTCGGCCAAGGAAACTTTCACATATATCATAAAACCTAACCACATAGTTGGTATCCCAAAGCTTAGAATGATAAATATGTATAGGCAGGGCCGGCAATTCCCAACTCCATCCCAAATTAGGGTAACGGAAATTAGCATAGAAAATGTCCACAATGAAGGCAGTGAGATAAAAGTTGGGATTTTTCTTAGCAGTCACTTTCTGGAACTCTTGAATAGCGTTTTTAAGTTCCATTGACAAAATTGAGGCCTAAGGGAAAGATTCACCTCTGGTAATAATGTGATGAGCGATTGGAGCCCATTCCTGTTTGAAGAACGAACAGTTGGGAATGCCATAAAGCCTGCACAACATCACGGCTGACATGGAATAAGGTTCTTTGAACCACTCGATAGGGTATAATTGGTCTTTGCTCTTGGAAAATTTATGGGGTTCAGTCATCCATGATTTAAGCATTTGGTTGAAATTGATTTTGGATTTGGCAGTGTTAACAAAATCTGTATCTAGAAGCTGGGTATAAGGTTTAAGAGCATAAATCCTAACAAAATTTTCTGAGCGAAAATTGGCTAGCTGAGACCCAGCACTAGTATTGAAAGAACGATCTTTCACATTGGTGTGGTCAATAATCCATCGCACAACATCGTTATAAGGTAGGATAGGTGGTTTGGTAGCGATCATATGCAAGCCAGAATCTCTAATTCTCTCATAAACTATTTGGTCACTTTGTAAATCTGAGAGGTCTATTGTTATCGAAAATTGAGTAAACCCTGGCCCAATCTAAATAATAAGTTTCACTAACACGGCTGCTAGTATTAGAAAAAACATTGAAGTTCGGGTCTCTTGTTAACATATCCTTCTGGAGGTTTTTACTATTGGTGATTCTGGGGGTTTTGGATGTCGCCATGTGTCATTTTTTGAATATTTATACCAGAAGTTAAAAACTGAATTATACAGTAAGCACAGTAATCAATTCAAAATGCAAGACAACAACCTGGTAACCAACCTTAAATTGCAGTAATCACTATTGGATTTGTTATCCCAAAAAATCCCACACTTAGCTCTACATGGCCTACACCACCCAAGGACACCCATTCACGACCCTCCATTAGATCCCCACACCCTTAAAAATGATTAAGGACAAAGAAAAGGGCTTAAAAACCCCAAAAAGGAGCCTAAATAACTCTCATAGGGGCTAAAGCCTCCAAAAAGGGGATAAAACCCCTCAAAGGAGCCTAAAACCCTAAAAGGAGCTAAAGTTAGGGTGGAAGGGGCTAAAGCCCAGACCAAGGGCTTAAAACCCTAAAACCCCAAAAAAGTTATAAAAGGAGGGTGGGGGGTCACTCTCAAACACACACCTCTCTTGCATACTGTTATGCTGCCTGTGGATGCCTTGAGACACCTTTACCACTCAAGCCACCCACATCCCTCTCTCCTCCATCCATTCTCCCCATTGAGCCATAGCTCCTCATCCATTGTTGAGTGAGATAGGGAGGTGCTTCCTTCTAGCTAGGGCATGGTGTCCCATTTCACCAAGGGAGGTATAATCTTGTTTTATTTATGCACTTTTATGTAGTAGTTTTTTATTTCTGACCCATGTATGTTTACAGGTTTGTTTTTGCTTAATAATTTGTTTTTAGGTAGCCAAGGCAGATCCCTAACATTGTTTGCAGAGGGGCTCACGACCACCATCTTCTTTCTGTCTTTGATTTCTGTCCATTCCGCTTTCTTTTTAGCATTTTCACGCATAGGAACCTACCCTTCTAACCTATAGACAGAAGGGAGCCATTCATGCCCCTGTATCAAGGAGAAATCTTTGCTATAGAACTGGCGACCATACCAGGTCGATCCCACAGGATCCTTGGTCCAGATTTTTAAAATTTCAAGTTTTATCCATTTATGCCCTAGTTTTTAAAATTTCCTGTCAGATCTAGGTTAAATCTAGTTTATTTCCTATTTTTATTGTTGTCGAAGCCTCTGCAAGGAAAATTCGAGTCTGTTTGGCCACAGTATAGGTTACTGTCAGTCGAATCTAGCTTAGGATTAGAAAAACCCCAAATCCAAGGCAGGTCGCACTTATCGGGCCTGAACAGGGGATGAGGTTGCTCTTTTTGTCCTAACAGGTGTGACCAGGTCACCCTTAAACCCCCAAAAGGTGCGAATTCACTCAGAAACACAGACCGCTTCTGTCTGTGAAATCTGTGCGACCCCCTCGCCAAATTTGATCTGAAATGTGCGGTCTGTCAATCAAAGGTTAAATTTCAGTTTAATAGGGACTGTCAGTGCGACTCAACCACCTCTGTCCATCACATTAGTTCAATTTCAGTTTCTGTTTTAATTTACTGCAAACTCATGACCAAACATTGTGTAAATTCCAAACAAATTTTAATGGCTTAATGAATGTAGCTTAACTAAAATTGATAGTTAAATTAACAGTCTTGCTTACCCTTCCTCCTCTATCCAATCATCACCCTTCGGGGTATTCTAGGATACAACGAAGGGCAAGCTCGTATAGTCCTAGGCCCTTCACTATGATATTGTTCTAAACCATTAAAACCAGATGACCTGGAAGGTAGAGGGGGTAGAGAAGGAGGGCTTTTGATGGCGCTAAGCGTCCTCCCTATTGACCAACCTTACATCCAGGAGGTGACCTATGGATCTATGGATGGGCTTAGTCCCATTGTGTTGAGAGCTCAGCACCTTCTCTTGGTTGAAGAGGAATATAGATGTAAGGTAGTCATCTAGTTAGGCCATCAACATTCAGGGTTAAAAACTGTATTCGTTTACAAATTTCTAATTATTTACTACATGCACAACAATGATATGAACTCTACTACAATATGATGAATTCATAAACCATTTGCAGCCACCTAATACCATAAATATAGAAAAACAAATACACCATACCACGTAATCAACCCAACTAAGTTCATGACGCTGAGAGAGCCCTAAAATTTATCAATTTACACTAAGTTCAAACAATCTGCAGTCTTTGAGGACATAAGTCCCTGACTGCTTCAACCATGGGAAGTAATTGGGCTCTGCCTAGAAACTCATTGTGAGGAGTACCACGGGAACCCCAAAGTAGCTGGCCATTGAGAGGAATTGCCAAGCAGAACGGGAAACAACCCCCACCGATTGAGTAGAAACACTCGCGAGGAAAAAACCAAGCACTGTCTTCTGGCAGTCTTGGTGGCTGAGTGACCACCTATAGCCAATAGGAAGCCATTGAAACTAGGGTAAAAATGTCATTCCCACTAGTTTGATAAACATCTAACACAATTGATCCCCCACGCTCTTCCTCACGCCTAAGAGGAAAACCACCACCATTCGGGACATTGAAACAACACCATCGAGCCTATTCTCGATGACCTCACACACCATCAGAAGGCCACATAGCCTGTGATTCAGATTCAAACCCATATCAGTCTGAACCAGACCTCAACACAACACCATCAAGCCCCATGGCTGGTGCAAATACGGATCCATTTTTTGGCATAGCCATAGTTAGTGGACCCACATCCACATTACAACCTATCAACAATAACCCTATAGGTGGCCCAATCATAGTCATGCAAACTGTCATCAGTCAACTGCCACAACCTATAGTGACCAGCCAAGCTAGCCCATCTACAACACAGGGGGGTAGTGGCCCTTCCACATACATCGCCCCTCTTGCCACACAGGGGGGCAGTGGACCTTGCACTTACGTTGGCCCTACTGTCATAAATACGGGCAATGTCCTTGTCACCCATACTGTCCCCCCCACAACACTTGGGGGCACTGGCCCATCCACAATAATGCCATCGCGAGTACCCCCAGTTGTGCAGATGTATTATGCACCTGCAAATCCCACCACCATCGTAGCTCCATCCCACATCAACCTGGGGTCAAACCTGCCTTTCATGGCTCATCTTAACTTGCCTGATTTGGCATAGTTAACAAACGACCCCATCCACCACCAAGATTTCTGGCCACCCATGCCAACCAAGCTGCCTTCAGACATTCCCAAGTTTGAAGGTAAAGCAGGGGAATGTCTGCAAAACCACATAATGACATTTCATCTATGGTGCTCATCAAACAACATCGTAGACGATTCCATTAGACTGAGGCTATTCCAACACACCCTCACAGGTGTTGCTACCAAATGGTACATTGAGGTGCCACAAGCCAAGTACCCTAATTTCAACTCCCTAGATTTCATGTTCCTACAGTATTTCCAACTCCTCGTAAGATATGACGAGGGGTGGAGATCCTGTTATCCTGCCGTCAGAACACAACCACTCATATAACTAACCACATCCATGGTGGTGGCGACACCGTAGCTTATGTAAAATCCAACTTGACGACATGATCTTCTTGGATTGGTTCCTCAAGACCTTGCTCCCACCCATAGCAAAGTACATCGCATCCAAACTTCCTCAATCCGAAGAAGAGGCCATACTAAAAGCCCAATAGTTTGACCTGATCTACGCTCAGTCTGGATACCTATATATTGTCATCCCAGACGCTCCCCGCACATGCACCTCTTACCATGACGCACCGGGGGAATCCCATGCTACAGATGGCATCATAGGATCAGTCTCCCAATAGCCACAACACCGATCGACACCACCTACAGTTCCATCACAACCAAGCAACACTGCTAATGTTGCTTACCAAAACCAAGCTCCAGACTATGCTAGAATGATGTCCCAGTCTAGAGCAACAAATTCCTACACACAACCTACGCCACCGTAGCAGGCTCAGGCCATGACATGGCTAGCACAGAAGTACATGGGGAAAATGCCCACATTTGTGGCACCATAGCCTAGCCAAATTTATTATGCACCACCAATGCAGGCGGTTCCATCCCCTGCCCCTGCTCCACCCACTCCGTTGGGACAAGTGTTTGCACAAAAAAACCATCCCAACCAACCTGCCCCCAACAATCAACAAGGGCAAGCCCAGAATAATCGATCCTGGAACCAATCCAATAACCAACCGCAGGGAGGCGGTCAACAACCAAATCCTCCCAACAATTCCACAGCGAAACGACCCACCCAAAACCCCCCACGACCAAATGCTCCTAAACGCAACACCCCGTTGTGCACAAACCAACTATGCACACTCTATGAGGTCTATGGGCACTACACATTTGAGTGTCTCCTCATGGGTCGCGCTAAGCAGGCCATTCAAAATGAGGTTCAACAGGCCGCCAATGCTGCAAATC
This sequence comes from Pseudotsuga menziesii, assembly GCA_001517045.1. Classification (NCBI taxonomy): domain Eukaryota; kingdom Viridiplantae; phylum Streptophyta; class Pinopsida; order Pinales; family Pinaceae; genus Pseudotsuga; species Pseudotsuga menziesii. The sequence goes on from LPNX010675035.1 coordinate 437,362, forward strand.
AATCCCGACCCAACCTAGAACCACAAGGACCTCCTCCTATGGTGCTTCAAAACCCGCTACCAGTCCAAGGGTTGGTGGCAACCGCACCCCCTCCCCAACCCAATCCCAATTCTCTGGGGGCACCTCCCATGGCCAAAACAGGTGTTCACCACCTGCTAGCCATGACGACTGAAGAGGTCAACATGCAAACCAGACGGAATCGGTACGGTACCACCACCGAACCCGCTGACACATCAGTGACATCAACATCCAAAACAGTCAACCTCCCTCTTCAGTTACCCCCATTCCTGCACCCCTCTGTACACAGGATTGCCAATAATGCCATGGCTAGAGCTATAGTTAGCTATAGCATTGTGGATGATTTGGCCCAAACGCCAACCGCCATGTCCGCTCTTGAGGTACTTAAAATGATCCTAATGTAGTGGAAAGCCTTACTAGCTGCCCTTGGGGCAGTAGACCCCTCAAACTCCAAGTTGATCACATTTGACATGGAGAATGGAGAACCACGCATGCCATCCACCATCACCTTACAAATCCTGGTGTCTATTCGGAACCTAGTTGTGCACCAATGCATAGTGGATGAGGGGGCATCCACATGCATTATGTCCACCCTGGTTTGGCAGAAAATTGGATCACCAATTCTGCAACCATCCTCCACAACTCTGCGGGATTATGATGGACATCCCACTAAAGCCTAAGGAATACTCCCCCATGTCCCCATCACATTAGACAGGAAGACACTGCTGATCGACATAGAGGTCGTCAATGCTCAACTGGACTATAAAATTCTCCTCGGAAGAAGTTATATGTACGCCATGAGATCGGTTGCATCAACTATCTTCCGTCTCATGATGTTCCCTCACGAAGGGAAGATTGTGATGGTTGATCAACTCACTTATCATGATCCGCAAGGGTTAATGGCACCTACCAATGTTATCCCTACCATCACCACCATTGAGCCACAAGGGAGGACTACACACGCTAATGTCATCCCTGCAATCAACACTATGGTTGACAACACACCAGCCTCCCCATTGTTGAATGTGGGCCCTGGGTTGTTTGCTGATCCCACCATGATGCCTCCTTTCCCCTCCATGTCACCGCCACTGACACAAAATGAGACTGCGGATTTATGCACGGTCTCATCCAGCACCACTGCACCCAAACAACAACCACAGCCACAACCCCAACCACAACCACAACATCGTCCATAGCTGCAACACCAACAGCAGCTGCAACATCATCTGCAGCAACAACATTACGCACAGCCACAACCACAACTGCATCCCCACATGCAACCAGCAGGGAGTTATCTGGGCTCATCTCCAGTCCATACAATTCCCTTCTTCTTTCCCCCACCTGGTGTCATGAGCAAGCAGGTAATGGCCACCTTAAGCCTACCCAACTTTACATTGGGAATTTGGGTATGGTATCTTGATCCACCAACTCAACCAGCAATGCCCTAGGTTGTTTTAACCCCGGTGCAACCCATCACAGTTGAGTCTCACCCTCCACCTGGTCTGCAAAAGCCAACCACTGCACCTGCACCCGCACCGCCCCACCCGAAAAGGGCCNAAATCCACCGCAGAACCACGACAAGTCCTGCCTTGCGCCGTCTACGAGCAACGGGGCCATCCAACTCAGAGTTTCCCTATAATCCCAATGATCTGCGCACATTTAGATGCCATGGATACAAACGAAAACATCCCTGTGGTTGAACTCCCAACCGCGTCAATGGTTAGAAATAAGGCATTGAGAAAAAACCATGCTTTCACCCTTTGCGGTTTGTATGGACATTACTCTCACCATTGCTAAGACTTGCCCGAATTTTGAATGGCTCTAGATGACCTCTTTCAACATTCCCTTGAGTCTGAGATCACCTTGATCGAATAAGTCCACCCCCCAACTTCTTCTTCAGACACCATGTCCATTTACATGATGTCCATTTATACAGACCCTCTTGTCTCCACCATCATCGATGGTCCATTAGACCTCTCTCTTCCATTGTTTCCCCAACCATCGCCGCAACCTCAGTTACCAGGGAAACAGTGGGGTTCATTCCCGATCAACATGATCCTTTTCCTTTTCCTACCATCCAGGATCGTGAGTAAGTCTGTCTTGGAAACCCGCAATCTACAGGATTTCACACTAGGAGGTCTTGTGTGGTACCTTGAACCACCTACCCTACCTCTAAGGCCCCAGGATGTGTTGACTCATGTCCATCCAATTGAGATGATGTTGCACCTACCTCTAGGTCCATCAAAGACTCCTCCTGTCTCCAGGCCTTCCCCTCTTCCTCCAACAGAGACTCGGGGTAAGGCCACAAAAACCACAACCAATACCATTTACATGACTTCTAGCACCAGTTTCCCTTCCGTCTCGTTGGCTATGGAAGATCCACCTGATCTATCCTACCACCACTTACGTGATGATGGAGATATATGTAAGATCGCCTTCAGTTTTACCCCAATCCCTTTAAACCATAGTGTGGAATCGGTTCTTCCCATAAAAGACCAGATTTCGTCACCCCGCCTTGTCAATGACCTTCATCTCGGCAAGGGGGCATACCTCTTCGCTGACTCAGTTGGTTAACTCTTGAAGAATCCACTCAACGGGCTCCACCTCAAGAGATTCTATGCCTGATATATAGCCACTATGAGTCCCTTATAACGTAGTTTTTTCCCTTTCTTTTTTTTCAATGTTTTTTAGCACAATTCAGGGGTAGCACCATCAGCTGCTAATTCAAAGTCACCCAGAGCTTGTTCGAGACACCTCTCACACCTCCGGGCCCAAATTTCGGGACCGCTTCTCGAAAGCTACCTCGATTTACGAGCCACATCATGGCGATGCAAGTGTCTGTGGACCCGTACTTGTATCACTCTCCCCTACTACTATTCATGCGTGTTCTTGGGCCACCACCCGTTAAGGGTTACCATGTTTTTAGTTTTGTTTTGTATTTTAACACATAGTTGTCTTTTCTATCCACCGCACCTCATGCGGACCTCTGGACCACTGTCCACAAAATGATTTATTTTTCTTGCATGTATTTGGCATAGAAGTTCCTGTGAACTTGAACTCACATCACATGTAGTGAAGTCCATCCACTGCAACACACACACATGCTCTCCTGACCTCTGTTCGAGATCCACCTCGGTTTGCGTGCCTCTGCTGCACCGATTCGTGAGCCTCTGCCGCAATTTATCCCACGCATGTATTGGTGTGTTTGAGAGCCTTCTGCTCCATCCATACTGCGTGGATGACCTTTGGACCTCTGTCCACCATCCCGACATGGGGCACTGCCTGTGCCACCGCAATCGGTTGACCACACTGGAGTTTCGTTGAAGCTCTTTTATGACTCTTAAAAACAATGAAAAGATTGCCGAGTGCAGCTGCTTCCTTTCCCGCTTGCTAACGTATAGGAATGGGTGTCTACATTGTCTCGTTTACCTACTTTTGCATACCATGTAGACCATAAATTGGAAAGGAATTCCTTGGCACACTCAAGCCAAGACCGTTCCCCTTTGCATACTTTTATGCTTTCTCGGGCAGAGGGGCCGCGCTTTATGAAAAATATCACCACGGGTTGTCGTTAAGCTCTTTTCCAGCCTTCTCATCAAGAAAATATTGCCGAGTAAACTTGGTTTCGTTCATGCTCATAAAAGCATCTGAATGACTATCTAGTCAGTATAAGTTTGACCTTTTTCGGCCTGATTGGACTACCAACGGTAAAGAAGTCTCTCATCCCCTACAGGATGGGCGAGCTCTCCTATGTATAATTTTATCCTTTTTCGGGCACAAGAGACTACCAACGCAAAAGATCCCCCACTGGAGTCTTCTTTGTGCTTTCAGAATCTCTAAAATTGAAAGCACCATTGAGCGTTTACCTTCTCGGGCTCTCCAAAAATCCACGAGATCATACCACAACGGTGTCCCTAGACACTAACCCACAAAAAAGAGTTTGGCAGAATTCCCCCTTTGGGTTGCCTTTATTTAGAGTACTCTGCAATGTGTCTTCCTTGGATCCCATCAATATCAAAAGCATCTACCTCATCCAAGTATTTTTCATTTGTAGTGACATTCCCGGTATTATAGCTATGATCCCATTCCCATGAGTCAAGTTTCATTTGCTTCCTGGTCTTCCCTACCGTCATACTCTGAACAAAGGAAGTTTGGGTCTACCACGCTCCCCCTGCCCATGTTCAATTCTTTCCCTCCCCCTTCCCCCCCCATTTAGTGGTTCAGTCCACAGATTGTCTCACACCTTTCGGTTATCTCCCTCGCGCTTTTGGTCAAGGAAACACCATTGTCTTGACTAGGGGCAGGTCTCCCTCTATCAATGACAACACACATATTCCAGAGGATAGACCCAAAGGTCCATGTATCTTGGTGTCATTAACCTCATTGATGAGTTCCTTGGACCACTTGAGAGGAGTCCTTAATGCCTCTCAAGATGGTTGTTTCTCACGTGTTCGACTCCAACTACATCATCTCACCGTTGAGATTCGTATAGGGTTTGGTCCACATAGTACTTGGTCGAAGACCCTGGATGTCACCTGACTCTAGCACATTGATGAGTCTATTCGAGGGGCCTAAATAGGTCATGTCCCTTGTGATTTTCGGGTTGCATTGGAGACAGTTTTCAGAAGCCCCAGTAGTGCTTCTATAAATATTTATGATTGATGCATCATACTTGTACCACAGAGACTCTGACTCTCAATCAGTGAGTCCATACAGCTATGTACTGTTCTAGATCCAACACATCATCAGTCATGAAGATATAGCATTCCATTAGGAATTCCATGGGTCCAATGTACCAGATCAACATTATATTCAGCCTCACATTGAGGCAACCATCATTGTATCATCAGTTGTATATGATCAACTCTTGTATTTTAGAGCATAGATCAAATTATTCTTTTGACATTGTCACGAGCATGGGGATGGCCACCTCATCCATATACATGTCACACATTATTTTTATCTCACCCATTGATGGGAACCATATTAATACAAAAACCAAAAGCCACCATGCCCTAGCCCAAGAAGCACCACCTCTATGCTGCAAATCCTATGATGTCCATCGGCCATACGACGAGCTCCTGCCCTCACACATTAGGGGACAATCTGTTAGCCTAAAAAATCCCTCACTCAGCTCTACATGGCCTACACCACCTAAGGACACCCATTCACGACCCTCCATTAGACCCCCACACCCTCAAAAAGGCTTAAGGATTAAGAAAAGGGCTTAAAAACCCCAAAAAGGATCCTAAATAACTCTCCTAGGGGCTAAAGCCTCCAAAAAGGGGATAAAACCCCTCAAAGGAGCCTAAAACCCTAAAAGGAGCTAAAGTCAGGGTGGAAGGGGCTAAAGCCTGGACCAAGGGCTTAAAACCCTAAAACCCCAAAAAAGCTATAAAAGGAAGGTGGGGGGTCACTCTCAAACACACACCTCTCTTGCATACTATTATGCTGCCCGTGGATGCCTTGAGACACCTTTACCTCTCAAGCCACCCACATCCCTCTCTCCTCCATCCATTCTCCCCATTGAGCCATAGCTCCTCATCCATTGTTGAGTGAGATAGG